>JAOUQZ010043548.1:0-12880 GCA_028564935.1 Neosilurus hyrtlii | reverse complement strand
TGCACACTGTTCTACGTAGAACAGTGTGCAAAATGACTAGAAGTACCAGTACAATGCAATTCCAGGAACCTGTGTTCACAAGCAAGGGATGAATGAATCAGGCAGCATTGAGCTTGACCTTTAACCCATGAATCATCCTTGAGTCAGAAAGGACACAAATGAAAAGTTTAAAGAAATCACACAGAATATATCCTGTGAACACTACAGTAACTAAAATTATCACTCTTAAACTGAGGTGAGCAGAAAACCTTCTCAACTTTTACATTTCAAATCTTGAGGCGGCCAGGTATAAACCCCAGAGACCACCCCAGGTGTTCCTAATGGACGGTGAATGGTTTGTCTACGTAAAAGAAAGTACCTGCTATTCAAGTTGCTTTTGTATTGAAAATGAAATGAAGTGAAATTATGACAGTCATGATGAGAATGAAGAAGAGGCAGATTTCAGGATTATAATTTAATGGAAGTGTTGACAGATGGCTGCATGCATGAAACAACTAACATTTAGCATGGTAGCATAAAAGATTCTCTTTTTAGGACTTCTCAATGGAGGCATCTTCTTAGAATGCTTGAACGACCTATAAGGATAGCACTTATGGTAATGTGACGTCAGCACACTGAGTAACAAAACCATAATATTAATTAGATGGCTCACAAATCATATCAAACAATTGCATTATTATTCTTCTTCTTCTTATTATTATTATTATTATTAATGGGACATATTATGGTGTGATGCTGATGTGCATTCTACATCACGCAGATGTGCATCTGTCACAGCTTGTCTGAATGATAACTCATGAAACCCTCATTAAATCAAACTTCTTGTGTGAATGAGGGTTGGGTAGGGAAACATTCCTTTCGATATTGGGAATTGCTCACAAAACAATATGCCGCCACAGCAGCAGTACTGTATTTCTTGTCCAGATCATGACTGTAGAACATCTTCACGGTTGGAAACCATTTTCTTGTGGTGAGTGGGGATACCAGACAATTCCTTTTCGAAATTGGCTCCGAGCCTGTAAACAATATGGCCACCATGGAAGAAACGTATCGGATTTCTTGCCTATTTTTACAGTACAAGCCAGTCGTGAACACCATAGTGTGCCATTTTATGCACTGGTATGTCAACATTGCAGCCCGACGGGTGTATAATGATGCTTTCGCTTTGTGGGACACCAGTTTGGTTATAGTCACAGGGTTGTAAAATAGCACAATGTTCATTTCTCTGTAATTATTCAACAATCTAAGTGCAAAAAAAAACAAACACAGGCAGCATCGAGGATACACTGATAATGCCTTCATCTAGAGACCAAAAATTTAAATTTAGATTGGTTTCAAAGTCCTTGTAATACCTCCTCCAGAGACAGCACTTTACCTGTATTGAGCGTATTCAAACTGTTAGCAAAAAGCTTACTAGCTAGCTAGCTCTTTCTCAGCACATTTATCGATCAGCTACGTAAATGTATAACGCTCACTTTAAGATTTCTTACATATTAACTTTAACAATTATGATTTTTTTCCCTGCAGATTCTGAGCAAATAAATACAGTTAATTTATCAGTTCACTTTCAGTGCCACTGCGTCACAATCTAACAAAGTTATTACTGATTTAAATCTATTTAAATAGACATATTAGGGGCAGCCATATGTCTTAAAAATATAAAAAATACACACACATATATACATATATATATATATATATATAAATTGGACTAAAGAGGACTTAACATTTTAATATGTATATAAAATATTACAGAAAGAAACCATGAATTTTGTGATAATGATTACACATGTATTAATTTATTTCAGTTCATTACCAGTTTATCGGTGAGTACACACTGCAGGAATCCCGTTCCATCTCGTAACACGATGAACAGGAGGTTCTTTCCTAACATAAGACACACAAATTAATACATTTATTATATATATATATATATATATATATATATATATATATATATATAAAACATTAATAAATGCAAAGAATGATGATGATGTTATCATTCTAAAGGCACAAGTACACTTTAGTGCAACACAGACACATGCACGGGTGTCTCCAAAGCACATCCATTCCATTTTTTACTGTATGCAGCGGCATCTCTGAACAGATGTGCATTACATTATTCATCAAAAGCATGGTACAAAAGTTAAAGCTTGTTTATGTTTAATGTTAAAGATGGAGAGGGATAAACACAGAACATTCTAGTAATATTAGGTATTGATTTCATCCATATTTGTGCATGTTTTTTCGAAAAGCTTGCCGATGTTTACAGAATGGAGCAGTACCACCAGCAATAGTGTGGGTGCTAACCAATAGTTCAATAGAGTCAAGCTGACATTGTAAACATCTACATGGTGTTACTTTACCCGAGTAATGGGACAAACATCTGAGTACAGGGACACAGTGGCATAAGTGAATGGTCCATGCGATACCGATTTGTTTGTGCGCACAACAAATCCATGAGAAAGAGAAGAAAAATATATGACTGTATCTACATGCTGAAATGTATATGATGGCCTAGAACACCGCCGCCGCCCCTCCACCTTTCCTCTTTCTGAATAAAGTACATTACTACAATCTCCCCCACCATCAACATGTTTGTGCCGCTGCATCTCCAAACTGCCACCTACTGGATGTATTGCTTTACACCCATGCCAAAAAAAATGACGTACAGAAGTATGTGGATGGTGCTTTAGGCTAATGCAAAGAAATGCTATAGAGTGAAGATGCTTTATGTTTATACATAAATCATTAAATTAAATATTTTGGAGGGCAGCATGGTGGCGCAGAGCTTAGCCTCACAGCAAGAACGCCTGGGCTTGAGTTCCATTTTTGTGTGGAGTTTGCATGCTCTCCCAGTGCTTGCATGGGTTTCCTCCAGGTACTCCGGTTTCCTCCCACAGTTCAAAAACATGCACAGTAGGCTAACCGGTTGTTCTAAACCACCCCTAGGTGATGATGGTTTAAGATTAACATAATATTTTCATGTGTATTAAATACTACAAAATCCTACTTAATACTAAAAAATAATATTAGTACATTACATGTAACATTAGATACAGTGTGCGCTACCTTGACGGCGTAGCCTGTGCACCCAGCCGAACACTTTGACTCTCTGTTCTCTCAGAGGCTCCAGCTGGTTGATCTTAACCTGACACACACAGAACAAACCGCAGTTTAAACATACAGTTAACTAGTTAACACCAGTGTTCATCACACAAAAACATTGTTTTAGTGCACACATACTATACTTTAGCCAAAATTGTAACTTTTTTTTTTTTTTGGCGCCAAAACTCAATACTTTAATACTCCCAGATTCGTTTGGAACTCGTCTCTGATCATTCATACTCAGCTCAACTCAAACAGAAGAAAGAACACAGACATGCACAGTTTCTTTCAAAAATGCCTACAAAACCCAATGCTTCTTAATTTTTATGTTGCTCTTCCTGGGGGAATCAAAAATACTGGAGTGTTGCATGCCAAGCATGTCATCTACAGACTCCAATAAAAATATCAGGTTCTCCTAGAGCAGGTACAGAAAACTGCCACACCCTTTCATAACATTCATATTCTGTTGCTTTGCGGTCTGTGAACACGCAAAATATTTTCTCAGCTGTATTTCCTGATTGAGTTTAACCACCTTAGTGACAATGTTGCTTTTGCTTTTCATTTAATTTTTTCTCTGAACCGTTGCTCTATATATATATATATATATATATATATATGTCACTGGACAGTTAAAAGTTGCATTAATAAATACATCTGGAAAAACATCTTTTTTTCAGGCTGCAAAGCAACACCGTGCAGCTGTTCTGGGCCAGCGTACAGTGTGCTGCTGGATGCTGTTAAATCTTACACACTGTACCTTTAAGGCTTGTGGTTACTAATCTGAAGATCAGAGGTTCAAGTCCAAGTACCACCAAGTTGCTAAAGTTGGCCCCTTAACCTGGAAATGCTCAGCTGAATAAATGTGATGAAAACGTGAGCTACTTTGAATAATGGCGTCTTCCAAATGCCATCAGCATAAACATACCTTTAAACTAGAGGCCCCTGATTGGGGAATCGCTCCAGCCGCTACGTAGCCAATTTAGTGACCCTGGCCCATTTTGTACAACCCTGACGGTTATGCATCAAGCGTAAGGATGTCATCCTGTTATTAAATCATCACGCTGCTATGTTTATATTTATATCTACGCCTATATTCTATTTGCACTAACGTGACCGCTGCTACCTTGTACATCATTTCATTTTTATTCCAGCTCATGTTTTTTCTTCGGCGCTACATGTCTTATTGTTGTGTTGTCTTTTCCTTTTTGCACGGTATTGTCTTTGCACTCTTTGCACCTAGTTGCACTTTATGTGGCTAGGACAAAAAACTTGGACGAAGCTCGAATTTGTTCTTTATGTTGTATGTTTATGTAGCACCAGGTCCTGGAGAAACGCTGTTTCATTTCACTATGTACTGTGTCAGCTATATGTGGTTGAAATGACAATAAAGCATCTTGAACTTGAACAGTTCTTGAGATATGAGCATGCATAGCCACAAAAATAAATAAATAAACATTTTACAAAAGCACAATCTGACAGAAGTGAAACCAATTCATATTCCATAGTTCTTATGTTTATGTCCTGAAGCACATTAAGTACAGACCAATAATCTGGAGAATGTTTTTAAACTGGGGTTTGACCTTACCGTTTTGGGTTCGGGGAGGTTCGGGTCATTCTCAATAACAATCTTCTTGGCCTCTTCTAGATTTTTCTCTCTCCTTTCAGCATCTTCAGCCTGTAAGTATACACTCTGTTTTAATCTTCCCTTCTAAATTAGACTCTATAGTAATAATTAAAATAGACTATATTTACTGCTTTCAAAAAAGTTACAGCAGTATTACATATAAAAATATGGATATATCTTTTTAAACCCTAAATTTAGTCGTATCCAATTCCCACCCATCAAGTGTTGCCTCCCTGTCACATACGACCACCACCAACCAGGGAGGGGCGTAAAATGCGATGGTGCCACCCGCCTCTACATGAACTGCTGTGCATGCGCATTTGGAGGTGCATGTGCCCTCCCTTTCATAACAGCTCGGCCAATTAGTTCCCGTGGACTCCGGGTCGCGGATGGCAGCGGCATCAATCTGGATTCGAACTTGAGATCTCCAGGTTGATAGTCACCTTGTCGATGCGCCACTCGGGAGCGGTAAATATATTTATATACAACAGTCAAGTTATATTAAATATTGGTCAAATTTATGAAGACAAAAGGTAACATAACATGTTTACAATTTTATGCTACAAAATATAGCAAGTAAACCTGACCCTAAGAAAGGATGCGCTGCCCTTACAGTTTGGGTGTAATAAACTCACTACGTCTATAAAAACTGTTTGTTGCTGTTCTGGAACATGAGGAAGCTTTAGCACTTTTTGATGAAATACCTCTTTCTTTTCTTTTGCATCGTTCTTCATTTGTTCCTTGTGGAAGAGTTTTTTCACATTCTTCAGCTGGGTTTTGGAAATCACAGCCCAGCGCTGGATACATCAAGAAAGAGACAACAGATCAGATTAGAAATGTTGAGTAAAAGATTAGAGAGATAATACTCCTCTTTTAAATTTTTTTTCCTCACCTCTCCTTCCTTCTGAGAATCCACATAGATGGTGGGGAATGGTTCTTTTCCAGCAAATAGCAGTGCCTAAATATAAATATGCATAAATATTAGCATAATCACGAACAAAAGTGCAGAGTGCAAACATACTACACATCCCAAATGCAGACTATAGAGTTAGATTATGTGACTTATATGACTTCAAAATCCAGTTGAAGAAAGCAGATGATGTCTCGTTTACCTTCAATGGCGTTTTGAAAGGTTTCTGTTCAGTTCCATCTCCATCCTGGTCACTTCCCTGTTTATCAGAGACATACAGCTCCTCTGGAAAAAAACAAACACGTCACGACACATCAGTTTCACACTGGACATTTTCAGATTATCCGAATAAAATCTTGGCCAACTTCAACAACATGTTCTCTATATCAATTTGCTAAGACTCTCTAATGAGGGCAATGAAAATTCACGAGGTTCTGCTAGTAAACCTGCGACTTTTCTCAGGCATGAATAATTTCGAGTAGCTTACTGACATACGCTTGCGTTCACGTATAAAATATGCATTGTTCTTTTGCTGTAGAGGAAATAGATCGGGTCTGTAAGTTAAACTGTACGATGTTTATACGAAAGTGATACAACTGTTGTACGAACTTTGCATGATATTCCTGTAATTCTCAGTCGAAAACAAAGGTTTCCTGGCAAAGACCACAGCACCTCAACTAGCGTAGCATCAATTCTTCACCTGTTTTTTATCTTATTTTGGTAACAACAACAAAATTGCTTGACCGAAGGGACAATCTCATGCATGCGTGTTAACTTGTTCAGTGCGACACCTATTGGTATAAAGTGGAAAACTCCGAGATCAAGTGTCCTGTGCTCCCATTCACCTCAAAACGATAACTTTTACTAATATCGTTGTGCACAGTGCAGGAATCATTGATACTCCCTTACAGGAGTAAGCAAATGGTTTCAGAAAGACATCACAGCCGATTTCATTCATTCTCAAGAGATTACATTGTATTTCATGTTTATCGGATATACCAAGTAAGTGAATGGGCACATTTCTTAGTGATTAAGACGATGGGTTAGTGATCTGAAGGTCAGTGGTTCAATCCCCACTATCACCACTGTTGGGCCCTTAAGCAAGGCCCTTAACCCTCACTGAGTTGTATAAAAAAATGTGTTAATTGTAAGTCACTCTGGATAAGAGCGTCTGCCAAATGCTGTAAATGCAATGTTATGCTTGCTCAATTATCCTGCTTACAATAGAACAACTTTGGCTGTTTACTAGCTAACTAATACACCCCACCCTTCCCCACCCCACCCCACCCCACCCCACCCCACCCCACCCTTTGACAGGTAGAACTTTAACAAGCTAAACAATGTTATCCTATAGTTATAATGTTACTGCTAATTAGACAGACAGACAGTGCACAGTGCTACTGAAATAAAAGCATCCTATTCATTATGTTATACCCATGTTATGAAATAATAGCTCTAGCATAGATCCATAGCTCTATTTTGGGTATCAGTGCCCTACACACAACATTCATCATGCAAATATAATCCATATGGTATCATGGCTAGTAAAAGATCCTATAGATTCAGGGTTTAATCAGTCATGTTGAAGATCCATGCTGGTTTTGATGCATGATGTCACTGGACATATTAACCAATGGCTTAAAAAGATAGAGAGATGTTGTGTGCACTGCAGAAATATACCGGAAGTACTAAGCTAAAGCTAATGCTAACGCTAAGACCACTGCTAGGAGATCTGATGCAACATGGGTCGCAATTTGCTCCAATAGCACAGACTCTGTTGGGGTTGAGAAGCCATACTCACGCAGTGATGCTTGTTCTGTGCCCTGGGTCACCTCGTCCGCCATGTTTGTGTCTGATCTGTGGATGAACCACAACCGCTGTCAAAGGAAACAAAACCGAGAAACTTGTATATTTGCTCGGCTGTCAAGCAACCCGGCTCAGTCTTACGCACGCGAGGAACAATAACGCGCATGCGCGGTGTGATGCTCGGCGACATGCCGCTATGATTGGTCGGTAATTTGGGCTCACTGATTGGTTAAATTCAAGCCTGGAGGCGGGATTAATAATATTGTCGCTTTTGATTGGCTGTTTTTACAACATTACTCGGACCAGTGGCAGACATTGAATAAGATTGTTGTAACAATCTTATTACTAATTTCTTTAATAATAAGATTTTAATAATGATTTATAAGCACATTAGCATTTCATTATTAAGTCATTGCACTTGCAGCCTTGCAGTAATAAAGGTTTTGTCATAAAAAGGACATTTTGAAAGTGTTATATAATTATGTATGTAGCATGTAATATAATATACCAAATACTGTATAATTACTTTTTTGTTCTTAAATAAATAATCCCTATGATGCAGAATGTGCTTCACACGCATCAGGCTTCCACAATGGCCGTGGCTTGGTGCCATCAGTAACTATTGTGACGGGCGCTTGCACCCTATCTAGTATTATATGATATCTCTGGTAAACATATCCATGGGTCAAGGGCGTGCCCATCTTAGCTGATTCTGGGCGAGGGTGGGAACACCCTGGACAGCTCACTAGGTCATTACAGGGCCAACACACACAGCCATCCATACTCACTCTTACATCTAGGAGTGATCTGAAACAGCCAATTAGCCTACTGTGCATGTTTTTGGACTGTGGGAGGAAACCGGAGTACCCAGAGGAAACCCACTCAAGCACAGGGAGAACATGCAAACTCCACACAGAAATAGCCAGTCAAGAGGCGGACATGGTAGCCACAGTGCCGCCCTAGTAAAGAAAATGTAAAAGTAAATTTAAACAACATATTTTATGCTTTAATTTTTCTATTTTTAATGACTGACAATGAGCACACCTGCTCCATCACAAAGCCCATGCAGGCTTCATGATGGCATAATCTGAAACTTAACAAAGTTTGAATGAAGTGCTTAGCGATTTTTCGGGTAGGATCATTAGCTGTTCCAAATCGCTCCTAGGTGTGAGAGTGAGTATGGATGGTTGTGTGTATCTCAATAAAAAAAGATATGTTCTATTTAAAATATATACATATATAAAATTTTGTGGATTTCCTCCATGTGCTCTGATTTCATCCCACAATCACAATCCAAATTTCCCCTAGGTGTGAATGGTTTTGTGTGTGTTGTTCCTGCAATGGACTGGCGAGCTGTTAAGGGTGTACCCAAGGGGTGTCAAACTAATTTTCACTGAGGGCCACATCATTAAATTTGAAATGAGATTGAAGGAAAAATCACTGAACATCTATTCTGAAAGGGCTTACCAGTGACAAGCTAGCATGCTATTATTCTTAAGTCATGAGTGACTAGCTGTTTACATGAAATAGGTTGCTGACACCTAGTGGAAGGATGTCGAATTAGATTTCATGGTAATGGTTGATGAAAAGAATGTACGACAATCATATTCTTTGAAACCTCTTGCGGGTCACATAAAATGAGGAGGCGGGCCTGATTTGGCCCTCGGGCCTGAGTTTGACACCTATGGCGTACCGTCTTAGCACAGAGTCAGCTGAGGTGGGGTCCAAATTAACAATTTATTATGGATGAGCCAATGAATGTAGCGATTACATACAGTAGGTACGGAATGAGTACAATGAAGTAACTTAACTAAACAGAGAATGTCTGCATCCAGGGCAGACGAGGTTGTGGCAGTTGCAGTCTGATTGTAATAGAGGTCTAAGGTGATAAGTGACGTCCACAGTCTTGTGTAGCAAGTAGACGATGTGTTGAGTAGCATGCCAGCAGCGACTAACTGTCAGTGAGCAGCAGTGTCATCAGTGGAACATACTTAATTGTCTAGATTTCCAGGCTAGTCCTTCAAACAGTCCGCTCCGTAGTATTCTTCACATATATAGGGCTTCCAGAATATACATCCGCCTATGACAACTTCTACATCACAGGATATGCCTGTTATATCATACCTCCCCCCGAAAAAGGAAAGTTGGAATTTATGACAACCTTTAGGAAAATCTTACAATATGAAACAAAATGACAATCATCATAACCGCACAAATGACACGCAAAACTGGAGAACAACTCAAAATCAATACGCGACAACTGCACACTCCCAGCCATGCACAAACAATGCTCCAAGACACGCACCCAACAGGAAAGGCCATCCACACACACACCACCAACCCCACGAACACGTTCCACAACAAGGCTGCACTCCTGCAACACCAAACTCCAACCCAACAATCTTCGGTTCTTGGTTTTCATTTTGTGAAGAATATCAATGGGTTGTGGTCAGTATACATTAGTATAAGTTAACTTGAAGAGGAGAGATATACCTCAGTGTTGAATAATTTCTTTGGTGAACATCAAATGTCTTGGAAAAATAACTGTTGTTATGTTGTCAGCCAGAGACTCGAACCCAGGACCTTGTTGCTGTGAGGCAGACATGCAAACCACTATGGCACTGTGCCGCCAGACTCTATAATAATTTTTTAAATGATATAAGCACATTACCAGCTTGACTTGTTCTTTATGATTTTGCGGTGATGAGGCACTTTGTATGGGGCATTTCCGTGGAGAGTTTACATGTCTTCTTCATGCTTGTGTAGGTTTCCTTTCCTTTTTCAGACTGGGAAAAGTTGGCTGTTCCAGTTTGCCCCTACATCTGTGTGTGAGTGCGAATGGTTGTGTGCGTTGGAACTGGCGAGCTGTTCAGCGTGTACCCCACCATCACCCATTCATTCATTTTGTGCACCGCTTAATCCTAGTTAGGGTCACGGGAAGGCTGGCGCCCATCTCAGCCGACTCTAGGCGAGGGCAGAGTACACCCTGGACAGCACGGCAGGCCATCACAGCCCACCATCACCCATATTTTTTAATATATGTCTCTTATCGCATCTGTTATGTCTCGTGTCATAACCTGCATGAACCTGATTAGCTCATGTCTAGTTGTGATGATCAGATATCATCAACACAACCATACACTCTGTTCTGAAGGCGATGGAGCGTAATTCCCACACGTTTGGACCCTTGGGTACGTTTAATGGAGCAGGTTGATGAAGCAGACTCCACACCCATACTCCATACACACCCACACTCACACTCCATCCACACCCACACTCCATCCACACCCACACTCCACCCACACCCATACTCCATCCACTTGTCCCAACTGGTTCCTAGCTAAGATGGCGGCGTTCTGTAAGAGGAATAGCACTAAGCTGTGTTTGCTAGCTATTTACACATCTGTCATCTTCATTCGCTTACAACAGGACCAGGATGAGTGAAAACAAAGTGACAGCATACTCTCTCTTGTATCGCAACGCATTCATAAAGCAGTTCTAAACTCTTAAAATGTAGAAATATTTTTATTAAGCACGGCAAAAAAAAAACCCAACACTGGAGGGCGCACATCCCTTTTTTTGTTTTTTTTTAAACCCTCAAATTGCAAACACAGGTATTTTGGAAATACTTTGTGGCGTGTTGAATTGTATTCAATTCGTGTTATTTAAGATTTTCACGAAAATTGGCAGTGATGCAGCTCAAAGGTAAACAAACACAAGACACGCGTTTATATTTACGACAACGCTTCACTTTCCGTACTATTCGCGACTTCACGCCGCACTTTCGGCCGTTCTTTGCCATGGCAACGTAGCAGGCCGAGTTTTTCCGCTTTCTGATTGGCTTACGTATCGGATGTCGTCACGACTACGCAGGAAAGCGTACGATTCGAGAAAGCGGATGATCAGCATTTTGTTTTGTGCCAATCGTTGTGACATATCTGTGTGTGTGTGTGTGTGTGTGTTTTGTCTACGTTTCTTTTGAAAATATAGATTTTCTTGTGTCATGGTTGGGGTGAAAGTCATAGGGAGTGATTCGGAATTCCAGCCGGAGTTGACCGGCGCCGGCTCCAGACTTGCCGTCGTGAAGTTCACCATGGCCGGGTGAGGAGATGAAGTCCCAGTGTGGGCCTTAGCTTAGAAGTAAACACAACAGAAAAGATACCTCAGGAGTAGCGTCTTCTTTGGGGCTTTTAAATTTTTGTACTGTTCGCAGGTGTGTGCTATTCTTACTGGAGATATCTTCGGCTAATTGTGTTAGCCTAGCCTAGCCTAGCTACACAGTGCCGGGTTTTAGTATGACTTAGCAAAACAGGAGTGATTAGCATAGTTAGCTAAATTATCTCTGTTGCTAATTAACCAAGACTAGCAGGTACTTTTTGAGAGAAAAGTATATGTAAATATTTACATAACACGACAACAAGCAAAAATTAAGAAAGAAGCACCATTAAACTAGTTATACTTCACTAGCATGACTTCACATTAGTGTCAAGTGACTAGGAGTAAAAGAGGCAGTGTGTGGTAACTTTACTGTACCTCCCTTCCCAACACTTCACCATGTTTTCTTTAATAAATGTCCATGTTCCCTTCTTCACCAGGTGTCGTCCTTGTGTCACGATAGCTCCAGCTTTCACCATGCTGAGCAACAAGTATCCACATGTTGTTTTTCTTGAAGTCGATGTCCATGTATGTCAGGTGAGAGGTTTCATCATGGAAGTGCTCTGGCTGAAAATTTCCAAAGTTCATGGTTTAAAAGCTACTGTGTGGTTTCTATTCTGTTTATCATCGTGACATTGATTGTCCAGAGTGATCTGTTTATTTCATTTAATGATGTACCTCTGAATCAAGCAACATATATAGATCATACATAGCCATAACATTAACACCATGTGACAAGGCAGTGCACACTGTGTCCAGATACCTTTCTGTCATGACTAGAATTAACAGCGTCAGCAGTTTGTGCAACTGTAGCTCTTCTGTAGGACCAGATCGGACCAGACATAGTGCATGTATTCATGTAGAAGACAGGACTCGTTCAAGGTTAATTTCATTCAAATCACTAGATTATTTTCTTTCTGTGTGTAAAATCTGGCAGACATTCTTCTGAGCTTCTGTTTTAACAATTTTTGGGCAGCTAGTCATATGATGATATCCGTCAAAGCCCAAGTTACCACGTAATATAGGATTTTGATGTGTTCATGCCATTTATTAGCAGATTTGTATAAGATGTGTTTAAAAGGCTTTAGGATAAAATCATTGCCTGTGCCGTGGGAAACTATATGCACCAGGATTAATATATTTATGCACATACACCTGATATACTGAAAGAAGTCATGTTTATAGTTAGTTATACTGAACATGGGTCTTGATGATTTCATCATTCTGTGATTCGGTTTTCAGAAAATTAAAAACTATATAATCATTAAAATACCAGC
>JAOUQZ010043547.1:0-12880 GCA_028564935.1 Neosilurus hyrtlii | reverse complement strand
CCCCCCTCTCTCCCCTTCTCACTCTCTCTCTCTCTCTCTCTCTCTCTCTCTCTCTCCCCCTCCCTCTCCTTCTTCCCTGCTCTCTCCCCCTTCTCTCTCTCTCTCTCTCTCATTCAGGTCATCTGGAGTTTTTCTCGAGCAGCCCTTGGGTCAGACATATGCGCCTCTTTTCCAGGCTCTTCGCCTGCACGGTGTCACAGAGCGTGAGTGTGGAGTCTCTTCACATCGACGCTGTGTATTATCTTTATTTGCGAGGATCTTCTTGGCACTGCGCCTACTAATTTTTTTTCACAGATCTTGGCTTAAACTTTAAAGACATTAAAAAATACAATAAATTATTTATGAACAGAAAAGAAAATCAGCACACATAAATATCTGGGGGGCCTCTGCTTTTAGGCAGAGCTTGAACTTGCATATTACTCCTTCCTCATTTCACATTCTAAGATTTATTTAGACTTGTTTGTCTCCATTATTACCAGCCGTGATAGCGTAGCTGATATTGTTTTTAGTTCTGTCACTTTATGCTTTCGTAATATTTATTTATTTATTTTTTTTTTTGTGGCTATGCACACCTATATCCCAATAACTGCTTGACATATCACTGTCACTTGGGACCAAAGGCTGAAGTTAGTTTATGAAAAGGTTGTCATTGTAGGTCAGGTTCAAGGTCAGAAAAATGGCCAACAGAGTGTTTTTAGTGGCCTGGCAGTGGCTGGTGCGATTCCCCCATCGGGGCCTCTAGTTGACCTTTAGAACACTTATGCGTTTCCTGTTAGTGCCATGATTCCATGTTCTTTTTCTTCTTGTTTTTTAGGAAAGCACATGGAGGAGATGCAGAAGATCAAGGTGTTCCCTCATTCCTGGCTCCACTTCACCTTCGCTAACCTCATCTACTCAGTAAGTCTCTCACAAGAAGCGGAGCTGAAAACACACTCGTTTTCAGTAATGGAAGAATGACACCCTGGGTCATGTGCACAGAGAGCACACCGTCACCATAACAGCTCTCAACTGCTTCTAGTCTCTGTTCTTCTCTGTGTCCATAGATCCACAACGGTGGCAATATGCACATTACCAACTTTTCCCAGCAGGCCGTGCGCTTTGGACTGACTGTCACTGGGGTGCAGTATTTCCCTCGAACCTACGTTCACTTTACATTAAATATATCTGGAGGAGAGTGAAGCCGGCTAGTTTGGAACACTTTCTGATAAGACAACACATGTTGTATGTAGAACCTTTAAGGGTTCTTCCAGAAGGACCAAAAATAAATTATTAAGGGTTCCGTATTTGACTGTATTTATAGTAGGGTGTAAAGCAGATTTGGGAGATCTGAAGTGTGTGTTTTGTTTCACAGGAAGATTGCACTCACACTGTCGGTCTGTATGGATTCTACTTCCTACTCAGAGCTTCCCGAGTTGGAGAATCTGACACATTTGCGTTCTCCTTGGAGGTCAGTGTGCATCATCCACTACACGTTTAATCTCTCATCCTGTGCTCATCTCACTGAAACACTCTATACAGGGTCTCTGCCCCACCCTTTTGGGGGGCGTATCTTGCTCTCCAGTAAGAGCTCATTAGCTATAAACATAGTATGTGTGTTTTTGTCTTCTGAGAATAAATGGGTATAATTTCTTTATGTGAAGGGGCGGAGTTTATGGGACTGTGTAAGAGTTAGTGATATCTCTCACTCAGACACCTCAGATATCTCTTGCTTGCTGTCACCATCAGAAATGCTAGTGCTTTCCCTTGGCTCAGGCACATATGCAATAACCACACACACACACACACACACACACACACACACAAAGCATCTCATTGTCTAGGATTAAAGTAGACAGGTGTGGGTGAAGAGAAGAAACCCTCGTCTTGTCAGGTGTGTTGAGAGTGAGCTGGGGCGTGGCATAATGTATATACAATATCTCAAATGCTATTGGCTGTTTTTGTTAATCAGTCACTTCATTTAAATCAATTCACAGCTAATGTAGATGTTTTATGGGAATTTTAAACAACATGTTGATTAAGTTTCTCTATTTCTCTCTCTCTCTCTCTCTCTATCGCTCTGTGTCTCTTTCACCCCCCACCACACCCACTCATTAGAGGTTAAGACATTGGGATCCTGCACTAGATGAGAGCTGTAGGGCAACGCAGCCGTTTAGCATGAGAGCAGAGCGCAGTGTTTGCTATCAGATCAGTGTACAAAGCCGTGTGTGTGGAGAATGGCAGGAAAGGAACAGTGGAGAACTCAATCATGTATTTGGCCTGAGTAAGCGCTGCAGCAAGAGCAAGGTAAACAGTTCAACAATACACACACACACACACACAAGTCGCTATGTGTTATTGTTGCTTCCGCAGTTATTCAGTCCTGAATCTTTCTTCCAGGTGTTTACAGTGGATGGAGTTTGTGTGCCTGCGCTGGCGATGTTTTCCCTGGCCTTCCCATCCACATAATTTTTAATAATAATAATAATAATAATAATAACAATAATTCATATGGCTGGGATTCTACACTGGAATAAAACACACACTATCATGCTGTCACAGGAAACCAATCAACAGTCCGCTGTGAGGAAGCAGGCTTACTGTTTCCATCCTGAAGATGATTATTTTCCTCGAACATCACGTCCCCACGTGTTTTACTCCTCTTACACCACAGTAACTTAGTTTAATCCTAATTAGGGTCACAGGTATACTGGCGCCCGTCTCAGCCAACTCTGGGCGAGGGCGGGGTACGCCCTGGACTGCTCACCAGACCATTCCAGGGCCAACACTCACACATCCACTCACACTCACACCAAGGGGTGATTTGGAACAGCCAGTCAGCCTACTGTGCATGTTTTTGGACTGTAGGAGGAAACCAGAGTACCTGCAGGAAACCCACGCAAATATAGTAAGAACATGCAAACTCCACTTAAAAAACACCCGAGCCCGAGAATCGAACCCAGACCTTTTTGCTGTGAGGCGGAGGTGCAAACTACTGCGCCACTGTGCTGCTCTGAAATCAATCAATCCATCCATCCATCCATCCATCCATCCATCCATCCATCCATCCATCCATCCATCCATCCATCCATCCATCCATCCATCTTCTTCCGGGGTCGGGTCGCGGGCGCAGCAGCCTAAGCAGTGAGGTCCAGACGTCCCTTTTCCCAGCCACTTCCTCCAGGTCTTCTGGGGGATGCCAAGGCGTTCCCAGGCCAGCTGAGAGATGTAGTCCCTTCAGTGTGTTCTGGGTCGGCCCCGGGGTCTCGTTCCGGTTGGACATGCCCGAAACACCACACCAGGGTGGCATTCGAGAGCCATTCCAATCAGATGCTCGAGCCACCTCAGCTGGCTCAACTGGCTCCTCTCAATGCAAAGGAGCAGTACAGTATTTAGTATGTAGCAGTACACAGTACAATATGTAGTGAAATGCTTAGTACAACTGTCCAAAATGTAAAGAATAAACTATCAAAGCAACAAGAAGAAAAGAACAATAACTAAATTTTTTAAGGATTTTTTAGGAATTTAAGGGTCAGTTAAGGCTTTTAAAGGTCAGTTAAATATAAAAATGCAAAAGGATAAAAATAAGAAAATATATAGAATAAAATAAAATATACATATGAGATAAATCATAGGATACTATATATATATATATATATATATATAATGCAAATGTACAGGCAATATAATGAAATATAATTTATTGCAGTGGCGATTTTTCTAGTAAGAGTAAAAGGTGGCAAAGTGTCTGTGTGCAACCATTAGCTGAGGACAAACATCTCACCCTATCTCTAAGGGAGAGCCCTGCCACCCTGCAAAGGAAGCTCAATTCAGTCGCTTGTATTCGTGATCTTGTTCATTCGGTCACTACCCAAAGCTCGTGACCATAGGTGAGGGTCGGAACGTAAATTGACTGGTAAATTGAGAGCTTTGCCTTCCGGCTCAGCTCCCTCTTCACCACGACGGATGTGTACAAGCTCCGCTTTACAGCAGAGGCTGCACCAATCTGCCTGTCAATCTCCCACTCCATCCTTCCCTCACTCGTGAACAAGACCCCGAGATACTTGAACTCCTCCACTTACGGCAAGACCTCATTCCAGACCCACAGGGTGCAAACCACCTTTTTCCAACTGAGAACCATGGTCTCGGACTTGGAGGTGCTGATTCTCATCCCAGTCGTAGAGTCACTGGAAACAAATTCGACATGTTGTTACCAATGCGGACCAAGCTCTGGCTCCGGCAATACAGAGACCAAACGGCCCGTAGCAACGGGTCCGGTATTCCATTTTCCCGGAGCACACCCCACAAGATAGCCCGAGGGACACGGTTGAAAGCCTTTTCCAAGTCCACAAAGCACATGTGGACTGGTTGGGCAAACTCCCATGCCCCCTCGAGGGTTCTGCAGAGTGTGTAGAGCTGGTCGAGAGTGCTGCGGCCGGGACGAAAACCACATTGTTCCTCCTGAATCCGAGGTTCAACTATTGGCCGAATCCTCTTCTCCAGTACTCCTGAATAGACTTTACCAGGTAGGCTGAGGAGTGTGATTCCACGATAGGAACACACCCTCCGGTCCCCCTTCTTAAAAAGTGGAACTACCAGCCCGGTTTGCCAATCCAGAGGTATGGCCCCCGATGACCACGCGATGCTGTAGAGACGTGTCAACCAAGACAGTCCTACCACATCCAGAGCCTTGAGGTATTCAGGGTGAATCTTATCCACCCCCGGAGCCCCGCCACCGAGCTTTTTAAGTACCTCAGTGACCTCAGCCCCAGTGATAGGCAGACCCCCCTCTGAACCCCCAGGCTCTTCCTCTTCCAAAGAGGGCATGTTAGTGGGATTGAGGAGGTCCTCAAATTATTCCTTCCACCTCCCGACAACATCCCCAGTTGAGGTGAGCAGCTCCCCTCTTCCACTGTAAACAGTATTTGTGGAGTACTGCTTCCCCCTCCTGAGGCACAGGATGGTGGTCCAGAACCTTTTCCAGGCCCTCACCGAACTCCTCCCACACCCGAGATTTTGCATTGGCAACAGCCCAGGCTGCAGCACGTTTGGCCTGTCTGTACCTGTCCGCTGCCTCAGGAGTCCCACAGGCCAAAAGGGCCTGATAGGCCTCCTTCTTCAGCTTGACACGCACCTCCACGACAGGCACAGATGACCTTCCGGCCACCGCTCTGGGCTGCCGCCTCAATAATGGAGACATGGGACATGGCCCATTCGGACTCTATGTCCCCGGCCTTCATTGGGATGTGGGGGTAGCTCTGCCAGAGGTGTGAGTTGAAGGCCCTTCTGACAGGAGACTCTGCCAAATGTTCCCAGGAACCCCTAACTACACGCTTGGGACTCCCAGGTCTGGAGGGCAGCCTCCCCCGCCATCTAAACCAGCTCATCACCAGGTGGTGATCGGTTGACAGCTCAGTTCCTCTTTTCACCCGAGTGTCCAGAACATGAGGCATGAGCCCCTCCCCCAGATCTGGCTCCAGATCTGTTTGCCTTGGGTGACCCTACCAGAGGCATAATGCCCCAGACAACATAGCTCCCAGGATCATTAGGAAACGCAAACCCCTCCACCACGATAAGGTTGGGATTCAAGGAGAGGCTGACATTTATTTGATTAATTAAATAAACTTTACTGACATTTATTAAAATACAGTAGGTCTAGGTCATAGTTATTGTTTATAGTTGCGGCATATTTAATAGGAGACAGTTTAGTTCCTGCTGTCACTTAGTGTTATTGTAGCTTGCCACAGCTTGTCATGTGACTCCTCTGTCCTGAAGATCTGACACTGGAGAATTAGAACGAGTGCATTAATAAACCTGTACTACTGTCAGAGCTGCTGCTATAGGACATCCACAGTCCACAATTCACCAGCACTGTGGAGTAAACACTGTGGCAGTGATAAATAAATACAGTATACTAAACACGACTTATCTGTGGGAAGATTAGACAAAAACAGAATCCCCACTGTGTCACTGTTTATATATCTTTTTATATATCTTTTTATTCTGCACTAAAAGTTCATTTTTCTCGGTATTCACTGAGACTCTGGTGCGGTGAGAACAGTTTCCTTCTTAGTAAGTACATCAGGTTTCCATTGTTCTCACACACTCTTGTTCGAGAGAAAAGGAAGCCGGCATAGGACGCAGCACAGGAAGTACTACTTGACCTCGTTTGCTTCGAGTCCATGGCATTCCAGTTTCTTTCAGAAAGATAGCAATCTCAAACCTCCCACATCCATTTTAAGAGAAAGCAAGCCGATTGCAGATGAGCAAAAAAAAAGAGAAAAGCAGGAAGGTGATGTCATCACATGACACACTAGTGTAGTGGGAGTAAAACGAGTAATATGGAACATACCACAGTAAACTGACCTATCATCAACAGCTGTATCCACTCCTGCATACACTTTTTAAAGTTCATATACACTCCCACACAGGGAGGTGAACATACGGTGGACGTGCAGTTTAATATCTGATCTAATAGCAGCTGTTATAATCTTTATTCATGTGTTCTTGCCTACGATGGAACCATTTAAACCAAAGCACATAAATTTTCCTCAGAAATGATGGTTGTAGGTGGGAAAAAATTAAAACATACACATACTCACATGTACATGCACGTGCGCATTTGTGTTGGCTACAACTAAAACATTGGAGAGAAAACTGGGAATAAGTCAATAAAGTACAAAAAAAGATAAATACAGCAAGGGTTAATGGTGTTAGTATTGCAGTAAAACGTATACCATGTATGGACCAAGTCGGTTTCGGTGCCTCGTTTGTAATGACCAATCATAGGCTTAGTCATAGCATTTTTGTCCATGCTGCCATGCGTCCGTTTACGCCTCAATCCCATCATATTTTCATGGAAACGAGCTGAACATCGTCTCCACACAAATATATCATGAGAAATAAGAAGTCAACCATAATTCTCATCATAATGTATTATTGACAATGACAGTACATGCAATCTGATTGGTTGACACCAGGGCAATAAATTGTCTACAGTTTCCAGAGAAGCATTCAGCATACAGAAATATTCTAACACACCTATCACATTGTGTTGCAAGTCTGTTTCAACAAACTATTTCACCAGTGCCTCAGGGTCTCGGTAATACAGCAGTTCTAGTTCCCTTCTCAGCATTATATTTGTGATTGTTTATAGTACATACAGTCCGTTTTTGCAGCTGCAACAATGTATTTTCTGTGCTTATATTATATCTATGTGTTATTTCTCAGTGTTTTGGTTTCTAGCCAGTTTGGATAAATCTAATAAATGTTAATATTAAAGAATTCCAGGAATACAACTGGTACAATTGTACACTTATAAAAATAGCTGAAGGTAAGTGTGTTCAGAACCTGTTTTGCTAAAACAAATATTTGTTTGCTTTTTATCTTTACATAAAGCATTAAATAATTCAAGGCTTCATTCATAAGTTTGGCAGGTTTTTTATCCCTTTGGTCCAAGTCTTGCTGATGAGAAATTAGTTTCTGAAATAGGTGCACATCCAGTACACACAGATTAGTGAAAATTGTTTTAGTATGTTCCAAGACCCCTATATATAGAATTAAGACATTGTTAGCTATTCGAAGATATTCAGATGTTTTTTGAAGAGATTGCATTTCAAGCATAATGGCGGTATTTTTAGCTGAAACCAACCAAAACAATGTCGCACTATTTCCCAGCTATATCCCTTACATCCGAGTTACGTCTCATCCCCTCTAGGAAGGGAAACAAGCTGAACGCTATCAAAGCCCTCAGAGATATGAATGAAGATGCCTTGTTCAGAAGCAGATGAGTAACAGTGACTAGAGTGAATTTAAAAAGTCTGCCACTGTACTAAAGACCTCAGGCTGAGATTTCTGTGTACAGGTCTCACACTCAGTTACAACTGAAAGCTTGTAAGTTAGGGAAGTGGTACTGTGTTTACTGTTGGTGTAAACAAACATGAAATATGTCCCTAACTTTCCAAACCAAAGGGAGTTTTTTTCTGGTTTTTCTTGTCTGAGTTATGCATGTCTGAGAACATGCATTAAAACAAAACACAGACTCGGTGCATTACTTGAATGCCTGTTCACTTTACCAAAGGCAGCCAAAACATCTCAACAATCAGCTTTTTACTTCTTTATTGTATCTGGTGTGTGTGTGTATGTGTGAAAGATAGAGGGAGAGAGATTCCTGAACATTAGTTACTGACAGAGAAACTGTGCCTGATAGTGTTGGTTTAGAACAGACAGCGATGTAAGGGAGAATTTAGACTTTTGGGGATTTCCCACAGGTTCAGAAATGCTATAATGTACCACAGATATTCCCTTTTGTAACACTCTGCAGTCGTTTCTTTGTTCTGGATGACGAATTCAGCAGCTGACTAATGTAGTCATGTATACACAAACCCTGTGTCTTAGTCATGAGCATTCTGGTAAAATTCTGGTGTATAACTGAGGTAAAAATCATAATGCTATTAAAATGATCATGTGCTTCAAACAAAAAAGTAATTTATCATTAAAACACACAGCAGCCAGCAAAGATGTAGCAAACATTTAGAAGCTGTTTATTTTTCCTGATTTTAATAGAGGATATAATAGACCGATGAATATGTGTACTCTGTACGGTTTTCAATTCGGATTCATCATCACATCTATGAATGTGAGTTAAGACACACACCACAAAACCCAAATACATATCAAGACAATGTTGTGTCAGTGTAATCCATCTGTTATTGAAATCTCTGTATGGGTGCTGCTACAACACTCATCTTAAAGGGAAAGTAAACCCAAACTTAAAAGATGTCTATATCCATCAAAACACGCTGTGAATAGTAAATAAATCAAAAATAAAAATGATGAGGGGCGGCACGGTGGTGCAGTGGTTAGCAAGTCCGCCTCACAGCAAGAAGGCCTGGGTTTGGTTCCTGGCCTTGGGGCGTTTCTGTGTTTCTGCATGTTCTCCCCAGGCTTCAGGCTACTCCGGTTTCCTCCCACAGTCCAAAAACATGTACAGTAGGCTAATTGGCTGTTCCAAATCACCCCTTGGTGTGAGAGTGAGTGTGAATGGTTGTGTGTGTGTGCGTTGGCCCTGCAATGGTCTGGCGAACTGTTCAGATGTGTACCCTGCCATCGCCCAGAGTTGGCTGTCATAGGCACCAGTCTCTCCACAACCCTAATTAGGAATAAGCGGCTTAGGAAATGAGTGAATGAATAAAAAACAATAAATAAATCCCCACACAGAGGGGTGCCACTGTACAGCAAAAAGTTGGCCAGGAGTGATGTTGAAGAGACACTGGACGCAGAAATGTGGTGCATTAATTGTACTGGGATGTACATTATATGTTCATGTAAATGAGCAAACTCTTGCCTGATGTTAATGTAATGTAGTATTATGTGTAGATGTGCCCAGCCCTAATTTATGCAGAACTTTACTAGTTTGTATTTGATTTGTTAGTTTAATATCTGTATACTGTTATTATTGCTGTCATGTTGCCTTCTTGGAACTGATGCATCCGCTGACTCTGGGTGAAGGCAAGGTACACCATGGACAGCTCACCAATCCACCGCAGGGACCAACACACACATAACCATGCACACTCATACCCAGTGGTAATTTGGAACAGCCAATTAGCATAATGTGCTCTAGTATAGTCTTTCGACTATGGGAGGAAACAGAGGAAGGCCTACAAACTCCTCACAGAAACACCCCCATGCCGCCTTCTCAGATTCAAATTCTTCTATATGTCTTAAGTAAATGCTTCACTCAAACTGTACTCCTCTCTCGGCTGTACCACTGAGCTGAACAAAATGGTGGCTTGTGGTTTTGTAGTGGAACTCCCATAGCTTTAAAATGTCTTGTAATTTCTGTAAACAGTATTAATGGGGGCTTGTGGTTTTGTGGCTGAGTGACTTTGCAACTTCTCGAAATTCCCATTAACTGAATTGAAACCAGTTGTCAAAAATTAGAGGTTGGGAAATGACTGTGGAATTATCTTTGTTCCACCACTCGCCTTTAATGAAATATGAGTATTACCTTATTAATCTTACTATCATCTGATACTCACACTGCGCAGAGCTAAACAGTTCATCTGCTGCCAAGGTCTCTCTGGAACACTGTGTGGGTGTTGCGTTTCTTTGGGAATATTTTGTACCTGTTACATATCTCACAGTTCTTCCCTGTTATACTGTATGACATTCCAGAGTACTAGAAGAGCACCATTCCTGCTCCATGACTATATCTCTCCGTGCCTCTACTAAGCATTTCAGTTCTTATTAATCCTGGAACTACGATCCATTCTCCTGTATAGAGGGTTTCACTGACTACTGAAATTCCCAGATTTTTACCTTTCTAACGCTAAGCCGGAGCGGAGATCTGCCCTGAATACCTCAAGGCTCTGGATGTGGTAGGACTGTCTTGGTTGACACAGATAACTTCAGTATTAGTATGTGTACTTCTGTGTGTATTTCACTATCAGGCGTTACCGATTCTGTAGCACATTCAGTCTTCCGCATTTGAGTCAAGCCGTGTCAGCTCATACAGTAATCATATTACCTCCATATTGACCATCTCAGAATTTGTTGGAAAAAAAAATCCTGCACACACACACACACACACACACACACACGCACACACACACAGAGTTGTGGGATGGTAAGGTGCTGGATTACTGATCCCAAGGTTGGGGCCTTCAAGCCCCACTGTCAACGGGTTCTCACTGCTGTCCCCCCAGTACAGCTAACTGGGTTATTAAAATGCTGGCCATGTCTATCACTGTCTATGGTTGTATGCTGATTTTTGTCAAGAGTAGGCTGCATAGCCATCAGCGTGTTTCTGCCCTGCAATGGCCTGGCGAGCTGTCCAGGGCGTACTCTGCCCTCCCCCAGAGTCGGCTGAGATGGGCGCCAGCCTCCCCGCGACTGAATATTATATATTAAGGTGTTCCGATCACCTTTATGGCCACAGGTGTATAAATCCAAGCACCGAGGCAGGTAGACTGCTTCTACAAATATGTGTGAAAGAATGGGTTGTTCTCAGGAGCTCAGTGAATTCCAATGTGGTGCCGTAATAGGATGCCACCTATGAAACAAGTCCAGTAAAAATTTCCCCGCTACTAAATACTCGATTGGGAACAACAGCAACTCAGCCACGAAGTTGTAGCCATGTAAAATGACATGGCAAGGTCAGCGGATGCTTAGGCACGTAGTGTGCAGAGGTCGCCAACTTTCATCAGAGTCAATCGCTACAAACTTCCAAACGTGGCCTTCAGATTAGCTCACGAACAGTGCATAGAGAGCTTCACGGAATGGGTTTCCATGGCTGAGCAGCTGCATCCAAGCCATACATCAAGTGCAATGCAAAGTGTCGGATACAGTGGTGTGAAGCACGCCAATGAAGCAGTGGAGACGCGTTCTCTGGAGTGACAAATCATGTTTCTCCATCTAGTAATATGATGGACGAGTCTGGGTTTGGCAGTTGCCAGGAGAATGGAACTGACAGCATTGTGCCAAGTGTAAAGTTTGGTGGAGGTGGGATTCTGGTGTGGGGTTGTTTTTCACGAGCTGGGCTTGGCCACTTAGTTCCAGTGAAAGGAATTCTGAATCCTTCAGCAAACCAAGACATTTTGGACATTTTCATGCTCGCAACTTTGTGGGAACAGTTTGGGAATGTCCCCTTCCTGTTCCAACATGGATGAATTAGAGCGGGGACTGTGAGTCAGACCTTCTCATCAAACACTAGTGTCTGATGTCACAAATGCACTTCTGGAAGAATGGTCAAAAATTCCCAGAATAGTTGAATCTGTTATAGCTGCAAAGGGCGGGCCAACGTCATATTAAACACTCTGGATTAAGAATGCGATGTCATATGCATGTGAAGGCAAAGGAGCAAATACTTTTGGCAATGTAATAAATGTAGTAATAATAATATTTTATATATATAATATACACCCCTCCTCGAATCGCCACCTTATCGCGGTGAAGCGGTTTGCGTGTCCTAATGATCCTTAGGATGTTGTCGGGGGCATTATGCCCCTGGTAGGGTCACCCAAGGCAAACAGGTCCTAGGTGAAGGTCCAGACTAAGCGTGGTTCACAAGACCTCTATGAACACAATTAAAAGGACACAGTTTCCCTTGCCAGGATGAGAGTTACCGGGGTCCCCCCCGGAGCCAGGCCTGGAGGAGGGGCTCAAAGGCGAGCAGCTGGTGGTCGGGCTTCTGCCCATGGAGCTTGGCTGGGCCCAGCCCGAAGAGGAGACATGGGTCTGCCCTCCCATTGACCCACCACCTGTGGGAGGGGCAATAGGGGTCGAGTGCAATGTGAGCTGGGTAGCAGCCGAAGGCATGGGTTCTGCCGGACCGATCCTCGGCTACTGACTCTGGCTCTTGGGACACGGAATGTCACCTCTCTAGTGGGCAAGGAGCCTGAGCTGGTGCATGAGGTTGAGAGATACCAACTCGATAAAGTTGCTCATGGAGAGAGGCGGCGAGCCAGTGTGGGCATCCTTGTTGCCCCCCGCCTCGGTGCCCACATGTTGGGGTTCATCCCGGTGGATGAAAGGGTAGCCTCCCTCCGCCTTCAAGTGGGAGGACGGGTCCTGACTGTTGTTTGTGCTTATGCACCAAATAACAGTTCAGAATACCTACCGTTTTTGGAGTCCTTGGGGGGGTGTGCTAGAGAGTGCTCCCCCTGGGGACTCTCTTATCGTCCTGGGAGACTTCAACGCCCATGTAGGCAATGACAGTGTGGCCTGGAAGGGTGTGATTGGTAGGTATGGCTTCTCTGATCTGAACCCGAATGGTGTTTCGTTGTTGGACTTCTGTTTTGTCCAACAAGAACTGGTTCGTGGTTCGATGGTTTGTCCATCACGAACACCATGTTCGAACATAAGGGTGTCCATAAGTGCACATGGCACCAGGACACCCTAG
>JAOUQZ010043546.1:0-12881 GCA_028564935.1 Neosilurus hyrtlii | reverse complement strand
CCCTCCCCCCCCCCCCCCACTGTCGCCCCCCCCCCTTTTTGTCTCTTTCTCACTCTTTCTTTCTCTCCCTCTTTTTATCTTGCTCCCTGTCTCTTTTTCTCCTGCTCTCTTCTCTATTTCTCTTTCTCTCTCTCAGGGTGGAGTTTCAGAATAAGTTCTACAGCGGCACTGGAATCAAGTTTTTACCGTTTGACTTCTCTCTTATGCACACGAGCTTCGAGAGTGAAGGATTACTCTGAACACTGTGACTCTCTCTCTCTCTCTCTCTCTCTCTCTCTCTCTCTCTTCACAGAAGTGCCAGAGTGATGGGGATCTCCTCCCACCTCCATGCTGTATCATTCTCCTTTTATTAACGTATGTGTATATAGTGTTGCACTGATTGCCTTAAAGGTCCACACGAATACTGAGACTGTGAACCGGGTTTCCCAGAGTTCATTTTAATCACCGCCGTCTGATGTCTACCTCGAGAGCCGCTTGAATGTTTCCTCCGGCGTTTATACAGGAAAAAAAAAACATTTAAACCTAAAAAGTGCACGAAAGCAGTGTTTGCATGGGTGTGTAGCTGGAGCTAACTTGGCTTATAAGCTACAATCATCACCATGTTTGGATAATAATCACTGAAGTTAATCCTGAAATCTGCAACATGAAAAATGTATAAAGAGGTTTTTGAGAAAAATGGAGCTGTGCAATAATTTATCTTTTTAAAAGTGCAACTGGATGCAGATATAAACTGCCAGGAGTCGTCTTTAGTACTTAAATCACAGCTGAGTATAATTCTATATATAAAATGTGGTTTTTTTTGCATCAAATAAACACATTTGGCTCTTTTTAATATTGAAGTGTTTATAGGGAGTATTATATAAGTGGTATTTTTCCACCTCTGCACTGGATATTCTTCATATCGTCACTGACACATCCACATAGTCATTCAGTGCACTACAGTTAAACCGTGTGCATTCGAGTCCTGAGGAGTCTACTCTCCGAATTACCTTACGTGACTGTAGCGTGGCCTTGCGTTGTTCTCATGTAAGCAGTGTTACATGAGACCGACCAGTCTACACAGTAGGCGTCATTAGCTGAACTCTTGCCTCTCCAGTCGACGCCTAGCAACCTTCACAGCCGTGATGACTCGAATAAATTTCAGTGTCTGTGCACGCGAGTAATTTTGGATTGACTCCGCTCTAGTTCGATCCTTCATGGCTTGGAAAAAGAAGGCTGCATTTCTCAGTCGCGTTATAGCGTTGGGAGCCTTCGGAAGCCAGTTAGCACGTCCGCCTACAGACAGAAGGGCCTGGGTTTCGTCTGGCTACGCCGGTTTCCTCCCACAGTTCAAAGTCATGCACCTAAGGCTTATCAGCTGTTCCAAATAGTCCCTAGGAATGAATAGGAATGTGTGTGTTTTCCTGTGGTGGCCTGGCGAGCTGTTCTGGGTGTACCTCGCCTTCACCCAGTGTTGGCAGAAATAGGCTTGAGCCTCCCCTGTTTTGCCAGCTGTGCAGGAGCGGGAGGAGACCGACTGAGGTGAGGGTTGATGACATCAGATGGCAGTGATTTGTATAAACTCCACTGGAGTACTACACCATGAAAAACAAGGTTTTTTTTTTTTTTTTTTTTTTTTTTTGGTGGGGGGGGGGGGGGGGGGGGTGTCATCCAAAACATTTACAGATTATCAACAGTTCCCTGAAAACACTCCATCCATGTGTCCATAATCGGACTTGGCGTCAGCCTGCCTTTATCTGAGTTCAGTATGGAAGTTTTATAATATTGTGAATGTCCCATGTGGAGACCTTTTTTAATGAATTCTTATGTGTATATATATATATAAACGTACGTCATGTGTGGGTTTTCTCATGATGTAAAGTTGTAAGAACACTGCTGCTCGGCAACTGGAAGTGTGTCTAAGTGCCCGGTGTGAGCGAGGTTATGATGAGGAACACCATGTGATTTTTAATATGATTAATATAAACACTAAAGGCAGAGACAAAGAAAATGAAGTTCTGGTGGATATCCTTCTCCTTATGTTTGTGTTTGCGAGAGATGTTCCGGTACCGTTTTTTTTCTCCTTACCACTTCTGCTACTTGAGGTTTCTGTACCTACCGATACTGATCCCATCCCCATGTATTAAAAATGTGTGTTGATTTTTGGTACCAGCTGTGTAGCGTTTACCCTGTGGAGATCTGTAAACATGAACGCCCGTTAACGTTCCCTCTCAGTCACTTCATTACTTTATTACACAAAGATTCAACTTCCCCTCTTGAGCCTAATGTAATTAAAACTTAAATAAAAACCAAAATTATTACACTTCCTGTAAGAAAATAAATCTACCCTGCCACGGTTTATAAAATAAACAATCTTCAATGTAAAATCACTCGGTTTTCACTCCGCTGCCTCACTTCATCCCTTTCTCTCTTCTCTGTCTCGGTGAACTCGTCGTCCTCTTCACATGCTTTATGCAGTCGATGGTGTTGAATCTGGTGATACTGGTACCAACCCTCTGAACTCGTATCCTCCATGACACACCTGTCGATGTTTAACCTGTGGGACCCTCCGATATAAAATATTTACTAATTGTAGACATTATGCTAACTGTTATATGCTATTCTAGTCTCTCACAACCTGAAGTCGCGGCTTCTTCACTGCTATAAACCGAAGCTGACGATAGGAGCGTTTTCTCCAGTGTAGAACGGCTGATTTTCAGGATTGAAAAAAGCCCCTGTTGTATCGCGTATCATGTCAGTGCATAAACTGGGCTACTCTCTGATGCCGTTGTTGCCGTTATCGAAGGCATTTCTGATTCTGGAATTTCGATCCGAAATGCCACACAGAGCATAACTCGAGTTTTTAAGAGTAAACTAAAATTATACTTTAAACTACCAGCATAGAGAGAGCACAAACCTCTGCCAAGCCAAAAAAAAAAAAAATTACACAGCACTCTACTGGACCTGCTGTCCAAAAAAATGTGCTCTCATCAAATCGCAATGTTAAAGAATTCCTGGATCCAGAATTTGACTTCCAGAATCTAATGGAGTGTTTCCTGAACCATACTCCACCCTTCCCAGTAGCAAACAAACCAGGACCTATTTAAAAACCAAAACACACCCCCACCCCCAGTGGTATCTCACTGTGATCAAGCTGTTAGTTTGATTTAGCAGCCAATGCTAAGTATAAGTAATGCAAGTTTAGTCAATACTGAGACGTCATTTGAACATGGCTACAAAAACGATGGACTCTTTCAGGACACTAACCCTGGTGTTTTTTGACTCTGGTGTTTTGGTGGTGGTGTTTTTTGTTTTTTTTTTTAAACATGAGCAAATTAATAAGTGACAGGGTTGGTTTTTTTTTTGGTAGCTGACCAACCATCAATTTTAAAACATGTTTAAAACGAATGAACTATTTTAAATAAAATGCATCTTCTCCTTTCGGCTGCTCCCGTTAGGGTTCACCACAGGGGATCAAACTTCTCCATCTCGCTCTGCTATCTCCATCACACCAGTCACCTGCATGTCCCCCCTCACCACATCCATAAATCTCCTTTCTGTCCTTCCTCTTCTCCTCCCACCAGACACTTCCATCCTCAACATTCTTCCACCAATGTATCCTTCATACCTGTTCTGTCCCTCGAATATCTCATTTATAATTCTGTCCAATCTTGTGACTTCCAGAGAAATCCACAGCATCTTCATCTCTGACACTTCCAGCTCCGCCTCCTGTCTTTTAATCAGCACTACCGTCTCCAAACCATAGAGCACAGCTGGCTTCACCGCTGTCTTATAAACCTTCCCCATCGCTCTTCTATCACAGATCACTCCAGTCACCCGTTCCTCCCTGCCTGCACTCTCTCCTTCTTTTCTCCACCACATCCTCTGTTACCTTGGATAGTTCAGCCCAAGTATTTCTGTTATAAAGAGGAAAAATATGGAATCACAAAACCTAATTAGTACTCGGTTGCTCCTTATTGGTGGTTTATGTAATCATGCCTGAATACTTTACGTCATGAACTTCACTGGTGGAAAAACAATGTTCACCAAGCAATGGGAAAGTTCTTCAGGGTCTGGCACAAAAGAGACTGCTGATGTGCATCAAAAAGATGGCAAAGGTTTCTCCACATGATGGCACAAGACACTGAAACAGAACAGCCTCATTTAAGTTTAATATTTTTCATTATTTCAAATCATGACACTCTTGCTGTATATCTGCCTCAGCAAGAAGCGGTACTCCAGTTTCCTCCCACAGTCCAAAGACAGTACAGTAGGCTGATTGGCTGTTCCAAATTGCCCCAGCTGTGAGTGTGAATGGATTTGTGTGTGTGTGTGTGTTGGACTGGCAAGCTATTCAGGGTGTACCTGGCCTTTGCCCAGAGTTGGCTGAGATAGGCTCCAGCCTCCCAGTGTCCCGAGTAGGATTAACCTGTTTGTCAAATGAATGACGACTCTCTTGTTGGGGTCATCCAATTTCCTATTTTTCTAATTAGTCCAACAGTTCATTATCTCTTGAGTGTTCTTTATCGGAAGATTCATGTGCATTTTTAGTTATTTGTATTTATTTACCTGTATTTGTTTTGAAACGTAAACTACAAAGAGCACACCTAGGTTTTTGCATCTCAGCATATTGGGCATGAAGGGTATTGTCATCACGCGCCATGCAGTCTTTTATACGAGCAACTTTAGGGTTAAATCGGAGCAATGAAATAAACATTTAGGAAGATTAAGGTTTACCTCCAATGTGGTAAACTCGTAAGTTAAAACTGAGTTTTATTTCACTGTATTTGGAAAACATGAATTGACTCGTAGTTTAAGAATGTCGTAAACACAGTGAACGCAACGTCACGGTGTACGTGTTATACCGTGTAACCTGAATTATTTCTTTTATCAAACGTCTAAACAATGCAAGTTTAGGTATTTTGTACTGTATTGTTAGGTATTTTGTTCTGTTCAGGCGTCGTCACTAACAGTCATTTTGTCGATATTTTAATTCCGTCGTAGTTTCTGTGTTTGATAATTTTTCACTTTATTCGGGTCAATGTTGTTGTTGTTCCTGTGAATTCTTTTCATTTACGTTGTATGATTCAGGTGCAGCTATGTGACTGCCAGCTATATTATTAATGGGGTCAACTGTTGGTGTTTGTAAGTGTTACAGTTGCTTAGCAACAGTGTTCATGCAGCTTCAGTGAGGGTTTCATTTGCTTGTTTGTTTTTTTCATGTTCAAATTCAGAATTTCATACAATCACAACATTTACGTTGTTCTATAAAAGCAAGTCGTGCATGAACTGGGTAGCCTTCGAGACGCTTTGCTGTGAGCCATATATGATATTGATTTGGAATAACTTTTATTACACTCAACAGAAATATAAACACAACACTTCTGTTTTTGCTCCCATTTATCATGAGCTGAACTCAAAGATGTGAAACCTTTTCTACATACACAAAAGGCCTATTTCGCTCAAATATCGTTCTCATATCTGTCTAAAAATGTGTTAGTGAGCACTTCTCCTTTAGAGATAATCCGTCCACCTCACAGGTGTTCCGTATCGAGATGCTGATATGACAGCATGAATATTGAACAGGTGTGTCTTCGGCTAGCCTCAATAAAAGGCCACTGTAACGTGCAGTTTTATCACAGCACGATGCCACAGATGGGGCAAGTTCTGATGGAGCGTGCAGTTGGCATGCTGACTGCAGGAATGTCTACCGGAGCTGTTGCCCGTGAATTGAATGGTAATTTCTCGACCATTAGCCGTCTCCAAAGGCGTTTCAGAGAATTTGGCAGTACATCCAACCGGCCTCACAACCGCAGACACGTAACCACACCAGCCCAGGACCTCCACATCCAGCATCTTCACGTTGCCAGTTTCTTTGAAAAGAGACCCCGATGGATTTCTGTGTGGAGTATTAAGGTCGGACATCCGGCTGGTGTTAGGAGGCACCACTACCTCTTCATCACCCTGAGAAGTGATGTTTTATATTCTTCTACAGTACATATTTATCTATATACTATTCCAGTATTGTTGGGGAACCACCTTAACCCTTCTGATCTTCCTCTTTCCTCTGTGGTATCAGTACATTATGTTTCGTCAGGCTTGAGGCACAGTGTGGAAATTGATCAGTATGTTTATCAGTCGAAGTGAATCCTTAAATATGAAGCAGGACAGGTTTGTGTTTTGAATTCTTTTATGGCTCCTGATGGATTAAGTGTATTTTCTCTAGGGTCGAGTGATCTGAGCTAAACGTATCACAATACAAACATTTTATTATAACTATTTATCATGATATCGTAAGATGAATTAGCAAGATTTTTTTTAGAGCTAAAAGAACTTGCAGATTGTTTGTATACAGACACCAGGAGACGCTCTGCTCCATCATGATCTTCTGCACACCTGAGCTCTATTCCCTTCTGGGTTCTTTTGTTTTTTATTTATTGTTATTTTTAATTTTTACCGATCTCTGCTCCTCCACTCACTTTTCGTTTGATCATTACATCACATAGAAGATCTCATATTTATGAAGCTACTTCTACAGATATTCATTGATGTGTTCATGCGGTGGAAACCTGTTCGCTCCTAAAGGAAAGTTCATGTTTCTTCTGAATCACGATACTCAGCGATACATGTGTTCGTATCACGATAACGATAATTTATAGATATATCGCTGTAATCTTGTGACATGATCTTCATTTTATTCTTTTTCCTGATTGTTTTCATTGTGTGTGAGAGAAAGAGAGAGAGAGAGCTTCACTCCTTTATCCATTTCACTTCCTGATTTGAGAATTGATTAAATATAGTGAACCCAGTTTAAATTGTTTACTTGTTGAATTTAAAGCTCTTATTTTCTTATATGAATTCTTTTATGAATTTTGGTTTTGACTTTGATTTGTTTTTTCCCCCCTAGAACTGCACTGTTGTTGATTCTACATGTTTAGGAATTATTAAAATTTTACTCTTTAGTGTGAAATTATTTAGATTTTTATTTATTTATTCGTTTGTTTAAACTTAAATCTCAACAGTAGATACGTAAGAAAATGGTGGATGTTTTTTTTTCTATCTCTTTTTAGGTCTCCACTTGCAGCTCTTTATATCCATGTTTTTCGAATGAATGCTGTTAATATTTTGTAAATAATAAAATTAGTTTAAAGTCTTGTATCATTGATCTGCATCTATTCCAGCAAATAAGAAAAAAAAGGAAAAGGTTAAAATAGGGAACCCATCAGAAGATGAGAGACGACGTTTCAGCAGAATCACCAACAGACTGAAACAGATCACCAAACCCCCTTGAGTTTCTCTCCGAGAGTGTAAAGTGCCTTTGGAAATATCTGCCCTAGTGGGCACCAGATTACCATTTTGCCCCGATCTTAACGATATGGATTTGGAGGGATTTTTTTTAATGATCCCATGCACGGATAACGTCAAATGTTATGGGTTCTTTCCAGGCCCCGCCCCTCCATCAAGTTTAAAAAATAAAATAAAATTTTAAAAATACATTTTTTTGTTAACCTGCTAACAAACAGGCGCTGGTGAACATGTAACCTCTGCCGCATGGTTCGGGTGGTTTTGTAGGTTCTTAATCACAAACCATCACAGTGTCTGTTGTTAAGTAATTGATCTCACGTGAGAGGATCTACAGAAGTGTTTATACAAAGTAAAAAATATATTGTAAACTTTGATCCGGTTTGATCTAGAAACGCTGCGTATCTTTCTTGGCGTACACGTTTCTCACGTCATTTACTGCATGTGTTGATCCCTGTGAGCTGCTGTATTCTGCTCAGGGTGAAATAAAACCGTTCAGGTGCAGCTCTGGTTGGTGTGGGATTCAGACTGTCACCTGCATGTGTTTTATTTCTGTGATGAATCCAGAGCTCTGGTCCAAAGTGGTGACCTGAAACTGAATCCTGTGAGGCATTCTGCTCTAGTCCTACAAACAGAGTTTTATTGTTTTTATATTTTATGTACTATCATTAGCAAATGCTTGCACTCTTTTTTCTTACACGTGCGTGTGTGTGTGTGTGTGTGTGTGTGTGTGTGTATTTAAAGATTATTGCGAGATTACATTTCTTATTTATACCTAATGAATTTTTACTTGCCGGCCTCGCAGCGAGGAGGTCCCGGGTTTGGCGAGAAGGCGTTTCTGTGTGGAGTTTGCATGTTCTCCCCGTGCTGGCATGGGTTTCCTTCAAGTATGTGCATGTCTTCAGGAACTGGAGTACCTGGAGGAAACCTACACAAGCCTTGAGAGAACATACAGAAACCCCTTAGCAGAGCCCGGGACTCAAACCCAGGACCTTCTTGCTGTGAGGTGGAAATGCACATGCACACCAGGTGAACTATCTGTTCCAAGTCCCCAGGAGTGAATGTGAGTGTGAGTGTTTCCAGTGTATGAATGAATGGATTGGGGCTCTCTGGGAAAAAGAGAATGTGATGGAGACAGAGAGAGATAGAGAGAGAGAGATAGAGACAGAATGAGAGAGTGATAGAGAGCGTGATAGAGAGAATGATAGTGATAGAAAGAGAGTGATAGAGAGAGGGATTGAGATAGTAATATAGTGAGAGAGAGTGATCAAGAGAGTGATAGAGTGATAGAGAGAGAGTGATAAAGAGAGTGAGATAGTGAGAGAAAGAGAAAGTGTGAAAGAGATTGATAAAGTGAGAGAGTGGTAGAGAGTGTGAGAGAAAGTGATAGCGTTATATAGAGAGAGAGTGATAGAGAGAGTGTGAGAGAAAGTGATAGAGCGAGAGTGAGAGAACGATAGAGAGAGAGCGATAGAGAGTGATAGAGAGACAGTAAGAGAGCGTGATAGAGAGAATGATAGAGAGAGAGTGATATAGTGATCGAGAGAGTGATAGAGAGAGTGATACAGAAAGAGAGTGATAGAGGGAGAGCGTGATAGAGGGAAGGAGTGATAGAGTGATATAGAGAGAGAGTGATAGAGGGAGAGAGTGATAGAGGGAGAGAGTGATAGAGAGAGAGAGTGTGATAGAGTGATAGACAGAGAGTGATAGAGGGAGACAGTGATAGAGAGAGAGAGTGATAGAGAGAGAGAGTGATAGAGAGAGACAGTGATAGAGAGAGACAGTGATAGAGAGAGAGAGTGATAAAGAGAGTGAGAGAGTGATATAGAGAGAGAGTGATATAGAGAGAGAGTGAGAGTGATATAGAGTGATAGAGAGTGAGAGTGATATAGAGAGTGATGGAGAGAGAGTGATAGTGATAGAGGGAGAGAGTGATAGAGAGCGTGATAGAGTGATAGACGGAGAGTGATAGAGAGTGTGACAGAGTGATAGAGAGTGAGAGTGATAGTGAGAGTGATGGAGAGTGAGAGTGATATAGTGAGTGGTATAGAGTGAGAGTGATGGAGTGAGAGTGATGGAGTGAGAGTGATGGAGTAAGAGTGATGGAGGGAGAGAGTGATGGAGTAAGAGTGATGGAGGGAGAGAGTGATAGAGTGATAGAAAGAGTGATAGAGTGATAGAGAAAGTGAGAGTGATATAGAGAGAGTGAGAGAGTGATATAGAGAGAGTGAGAGAGTGATATAGAGAGTGAGAGAGTGATATAGAGAGAGTGATATAGAGAGAGTGAGAGAGTGATATAGATAGAGTGAGAGTGATAGTGAGAGTGATAGAGGGAGAGAGGAAGAGTGATAGAGGGAGAGAGTAATAGAGAGAGAGTGATATAGAGAGTGATAAAGAGAGATATAGTGAGAGTGATAAAGGGAGAGAGTGATATAGCGTGATAGAGTGTTAGAGAGAGTGATATAGAGAGAGAGGGATAGAGAGAGAGTGATATAGAAAGTGATAGTGAGAGTGATATAGAGAGAGAGTGATATAGAAAGTGATAGAGTGAGAGTGATACAGAGAGTGATAGAGGGAGAGAGTGATATAGAGAGTGATAGAGGGAGAGTGATAGAGGGAGAGAGTGATATAGAGAGTGATAGAGGGAGAGTGATAGAGGGAGAGTGATAGAGGGAGAGAGTGATGAGGGGGGGGGCTCTCTGGAGATACAGAATGGTTGAGGAGGTTTTAGTAATAATGTCAGTAATATACAGTATTATAATTATCTATAATTCATCACGTACACGAAAGTACAATTTCTAGAATTTCACGAAGTGTAAATCTCTTTTTCTCCTGAAACATTTGTGCTGTTTTATTTTAATATTTTTATTTAAATATTATGATTTAATTCCTCGGGTCATGTAATGATTTTTTTCTTTGAAATATGACTTTTATTATTGAAATATTAAACATTTTCCTCACGTCTTTTAGGATTATATGTGAGATTTGGCTTTTTTTCCCCCTCAAAATATAATATAAGACCAGAACAGAAATGGGGGGGGGGGTGAAAGGAAAGAGAGAACGATAGAGAAAGAGGGAAGCGATTTTATTCCCTAATAAATAGTTAATTTAATTTTATGAATGAATTTAGTGGGTCTTTTATTTTGACATTAGATTGTAGACTGTCAGCCACAGCGCGCGCGGGTGGTGGTTGTCATGGCACCAGTAAACTTTGAGTCCCAGCCGTGGTGTTGTAGTAGTCCGGGTGAGGAGGGAAAGAGACGGAGGTTTGCGGGAGGAGAAGTGATTGTGTTTCAGGGTTCTGGAGGAAGGACGATGGCGCTGGAGGACCTCCGGGTCCAGTGGATCCGGGACCGAGTTTCTGCGGCTTTTTACCTTCCTGAAGCCGAGTGTTTCGAGAAGCTCCTGAGCCGCGCAGAGGGAGAAGAGGAGAGGAGGATCATGGGATTTCTAAACCAGGTGACTGAAGAGGAGTTCACCTCAGCACTGCTGTTCTTTAAAGAGATCCGGGAGGAAAGAGTGACACTCTGCCCCCCTCCAGGTACACCCCTCTCACCTGCTCCTGGGAAACAAAACCCCTGGAAACCACTGCAGTACCAGCACATTTCAATATTCCAATCAGCTCACTCATTATTCATGGGCTAATTTGCATGTACTTTGTATATCATGTATATCACCGAATGTCCAGATTACATTACTATCAAACCCCCAAGTGAAAAATTACTTCAAAAAGATGTATTAAAAAATAAATAAATAATTAGAAAGTTACTCGCTGTAAAGTTTCCAGTCAGTTCCAGGTATATAAATAAAGATGAAGTACAGGAGTCTCCACGGTGTCTTTCTGAAACCATTAGTTTCCTCCTGTACGCGAGTGTTACTGACCTGCACCGCCGCCGTGATATTAATAACATCCCCATCTTTTTATTCCTCCTGAAATCGTTTTCCTTCTTCTGTTTCTCATCATTCGATCTCAGACACTTTCTACCAATCGCTGTTGCGCCGCCAAGTTATCACACACACACAAGATCGTTCCTCCGGTCACGGCGTCACAATATTGTTATTGTAAACATACAGAACCAAAACTAGAACAGGTAAATAAGAGACACTAAGCCTGTGAGCTGGGGTGGTTTCACCAGGAAACCTTTATATGAACTGATAATGGATGATAAAACACAGTCAGGATTTTCACTAGTGAACGGAGAGATTTAAGATAATGAAAATATTTCATTTTGGAAAATAAATATGATGTGAATCAGAAAGTATTGACTCAAATTAGAGTAAATGTCAGTTTTACAAAATGGTGGGAGGGGCTCGAAGGCGAGTGCCTGGTGGTCGGGCTTCTGCCCACAGAGCTCTGCCGGGCCCAGCCCGAAGAGAACACATGGATCTGCCCTCCCATGGACCTACCACCCGTGGGAGGGGCAATAGGGGTCGGGTGCAGTGTGAGCCGAGTGGCGCGGGTTCTGCCGGACCGATCCTCGGCTACTGACTCTGGCTTTTGGGACACGGAATGTCACCTCTCTGGCGGGAAGGAGCCTGAGCTGGTGCATGAGGTTAAGAGATACCGACTAGATATAGTTGGGCTCACCTTGACACATAGCTTGGGCTCTGGAACTACCCTTCTCAAGAGGGGCTGGACCTTGTTTCATTCTGGAGATGCTCATGGGGAGAGGCGATGAGCCCGTGAGGGCATTCTTGTTGCCCCCTGTCTCAGTGCCCACATGTTGGTGTTCTCTCCAGTTAATGAAAGGGTAGCCTCCCTCCACCTGCAGGTCGGTGGACAAGTACTGACTGTTGTTTGTGCTTATGCACCAAATAACAGTTCAGAATACCCACCCTTTTTGGAGTCACTAGGGGGTGTGCTAGAGATCGCTCCCCCTGGGGACTCTCTTGTCGTCTTCCGTGTTCAGATCTGCGTGACCTGGAAGGGTGTGATTGGTAGGTACGGCCTCTCCGATCTGAACCTGAATGGTGTTTTGTTGTTGGACTTCTGTTCTCGTCACAGTTTGTCCATCACACACACACCATGTTCGAACATAAGGGTGTCCATATGTACACATGGCACCAGGGCACCATAGGCCACAGCTCGATAATCGATTTTGTAGTCGTGTCATCGGACAAGCGGCTGCATGTTCTGGACACTCGGGTGAAAAGAGGAGCTGAGCTGTCAACCAATCACCATCTGGTGGTGAGCTGGTTCAGATGGAGAGGGAGGCTGCCCTCCAGACCTGGGAGACCCAAGCGTGTAGTTAGGGTCTCCTGGAAATTTTTGGCGGAGTCTCCTGTCAGAAGGGCCTTCAACTCCCAACCTAAGGCAGAGCTACAACCACGTCCCAAAGGAGACCGAGGACATGGAGTCCGAATGCGCCAAGACTATCGGTTGGCCTCGGAAAGGTTCTGTACCACCTCAGGCACCTCAGGAAGCAGTACTCCACAAACACTGTTTACAGTGGAAGTGGGGAGATGCTCACCTCGACTGGGGATGTTGTCGGGAGGTGGAAGGAATACTTTGAGGACCTCCTGAATCCCACCAACACGCCCTCTGAGGAAGAGGAAGAGCCTGGGGGTTCAGAGGGGGGTCTGCCTATCACTGGGGCTGA
>JAOUQZ010043545.1:0-12881 GCA_028564935.1 Neosilurus hyrtlii | reverse complement strand
TATATATATATATATATATATATATATATATATATATATATATATATATATATACATATATACATATATATACATATGTGTGTGTGTGTGTGTGTGTGTGTGTGTGTGTGTATTACTGTGTCAATAAAATTACACTTTTCAAGCTGAAGGTGTGGTTACGTAATGGTTTTATTGTTCATTTTTAACTGTTGCTCCTTCAATACTAATTTAATACAAATGCATAATAAAAATACTTACTTAGTGTCAACATTCCTTTCAGGCTCTTGCTGTCTTCCATGGCTCCTATAAAGTATTAAAGTATAAATACAACTTTAAGATTCACTTTAGGATTTTGAGCACTACCAGAGTGCACTGAAAGGGTGGTTCATAGGAGGGCAGCAACATGCAACACTAAGCACCATCAGCTTAACAAGGTGTAACTATAACTATAATCTGTAATTAGTGCTCCATGACACCAGTACCAACTGTACCTGTCCGTCCCCTCACGCCATGGTGCAACAGATTAAGGGGAGTGATGGAGTGGTTGAGAGTGTTTCCAAGAAACAGAATAAGTCAACATGCTGATTTGCACTTTCAGACTCTAAATAAAGTAATACTATGATTACTAATCTGACAATTTTCCACTGTTTCTATGTTTAAACTCAGTCATTTCTTCATTCATTTTCTGAACCGCTTAATCCTAATTAGGATCACGGGGAGGCTGGCACTCATCTCAGCCGACTCTGGGCGAGAGTACACCCTGGACAGCTGGCCAGGCCATCGCAGGCAGAAACACGCTGACAGCTATGCAGCCTACTTTTTATGAAATTTAGCAATGGTTCTTTTACATGCCTCTGACCATAGACAGTGAGAGACATGGCCGGTATTTAATAACCCAGTTAGCTGTACTGGGGGGACCCAGTCACACCCGCTGATAGTGTGGTTTGAACCCCCGACCTTGAGATCAGTAATCCAGCACCCTACCACTGAGCCAATTTCTTCTGATGTTTTTATAATAAAAGGAAAATGCTTCAACTCTCCCAAGGTGTTCACTTTACTTTGGAAAATCTAGTTTGGAAAAGCATCTTAAGGTAAGTTTTTTCTATTTGTTAATATTATCTGGCAAGAATTAACCTGTTTATGCTTTGGTCATGCCAGATTGCATTAGCATTATTACAAACGTTAATATAAGTTGGCTATGCTGAAAGCCGAGTTCTATGCATATCATGTCCAGAATATTTGACATTACTTATTTGCATTTTCTTTTATATTACTACCTCAGATTAATTCATTAGGATTGTTCATTATGCATCTGACTTTGAGAGGTGTTTGTAGGCCCCTCCAACCAGTGCCTCTAGGGCTAGTTTCATGGCTAGGAGCTCCCAGTCCCCAACATCGTAGTTATGCTCTGTAGGAGTGACGTGGTGTGAGTTGAACACACATGGGTGGAGCTTGTTGTCCTGTCCAGAGTGTTCAGCACCGCCCATACTCCCACATCCCAGGCGTCTACCTCCACTATGAACAGAAGTTGAGGATCAGGAAACTGGTGTACTGGGGCAGTGGCTAAGTGGTCTTTTAGCTCATCAAAGGCCCTCTGGCCTTGAGATGATCATTGGAACTGTCCTGAGGTCTTCTTTGCCAGGGTGGTAAGTGGCACTGCGATGGTGCTAAAATTCCTCACAAATCATCAGAAGAAATTGGCAAGTCCAGAAAGCTCTGAACGAGCCAAAGCGATGTGAGGTGTGGCCAGACTGTTACCACTCTGATCTTTCCTGGATCCATGCTCAGCTGTCATTTGGGCACCTCAAATCCTAGGAAGGTGACTGACTGATCATGGAAGACAGATTTCTCCAACTTAACAAACAGGTGATTCTCCAGGAGCAGCTGGAGAACCTGTCTAATGTGGGCTATGTGTTCATCTGCAGTCTTACTATAGATAAGGATGTCATCTACGTAGATGAACACGTAGAGGCCCAGGGTTTCCCTCAGGACCTCATTGATGAACCTTTGAAAGACAGCGGGGTTGTTCATCAGGCTGAAAGACATAACCAAGTACTCATAATGCCCTGATGGGGTGATGAACACTATCTTTCATTCATCACCTTGACAAACCCTGATTTTGAACCCTGAAGGTTGTAGGCACTGCGCAGATTTACAGGCCTACAGCATATCCTCAAAGGCTGAGGCCATAAGGGGCAGAGGGTAACGGTCCTCAATGGTGACCTTATTCAGACCCCGGTAGTTAATACAGGGCCAGAGACCCCCATCCTTCTTCCCCACGGAAAAGAACCCAGCCCCTGCTGGGAAGGTGGATGGTCGTATGAAGCCCAGTGCCAGTGCCTCCCAATACTCGTCAATTGCCTGGAGCTCAGGACCAGATAGGGAAAACAGCTGATCCCTGGGTGGGCTGGTACCAGGCCCGATTTTTATGGCACAGTCAAATGGCCTATTCACTGGCAGGAACAGGAACTTCTGCTTACTATAGACCTCCCTGAGGTCCCAGTACGTGGATGGGACCTTGTAGAGGTCTGGCAAACAGGTGGTAAGAGAGGAGTCTTTGGTTGGAGTCTCTGGGACCCCTAGGCAGAGCTGTTTGCACTGGGGGCCCCACGCCACAATGGATTGGTGCTCCTGGAGCCGGTTGTCCAATATAAGGGACAGCTCAATTAATTTCTCCAAGGAGGTTGCCGGGTCGTGAGGAGCTAGCTCCTCTTTAAGCTCCTCGCTAAGGCCCTGGGAGTAAGTGGCCAGGAGAGCAGCCGAAAAGCCACTCTTGGCTGCTAGAGTGCGGAATTCAACTGCATAATCTGCCACCAGTAGTCGGCCCGTAAGGATGCGCAGCAGTCTGGTGTTGGAATTATTGGCACAGATTGGGTGGTTGAAGGTCCTACAGAGAGCCTGGGTAAACTGTGCCAACAAGTGGCAAATCCCAACCTGGTTCTCCCAAATGGGTGTGGCCCAGGTTAATACCCGCCAAGTAAGCAGGGCTATGATGTAAGCTATCTTGGATCTCTTTGTAGGAAATCTCGATGGTTGTTCAAAAGGAAGATAAGGGGGTTTAGAATGAGGGAGTGGATCGTGGGTAGGGGGGGTTTATGTGGGCGGGTTGAACTAGGGCCTATGGCGATTTGATTCAACCGTGCCGTTATCTGTTGCAGGGCTAGTTTATCCCACCCAATGGCTGCTCCTTGGTTATCCAAGGCATCTCATCCCCATTTGGCCCAGCTAGGATCATTTTGGCTGGGTCTTTCTGTAACATGTTGACGGCGGAAACGTCATTGCCACTTGCCTTATTTATTTTGGCCCCAAATGCTGAGCCAGAAATGGGGGCAAGAACACAGACAGGTAAAAAAAAAAACAGAACCAAGGATTCCAGGAGAAAAAGCCAGCCTAACAGCAGGAGTACCCGCTCTCCTAACAGAAACCTTTTATACTTTTTATCATTTATATTCTTTTCTTTTTCTTTTTTTTACATTAACCAAACATAAACGCAGCACCTGGTCACTTAAAAACACAGGGAAAGAAATACAGTGTTACCGGCTGCGAGATGTGTGGCTTCACACATACAAAGATCCAGCACCTTCTCAGTGGTGCTGGCTTCTTAAATATGCTTTGTGCCTAATGGTAAAGCAGGTGCAACCCCCCCCCCCCCCCCCCCCCCCCCCCCCCCCCCAAACCCCCAAACACCGGGGGGGAAAAGGTGTTGGCGGTGTGCACTCTGCTGGGTGGTGTGAGAACAGCAGGCCTGGAGTCCGGCTGTCTCGTCACAATAATTTAATAGTTTTATATAAGAAACAAGCTTTAAATTCTGCTTGAAAAAATACTTTGTTAAATACTTGAGTATTTTTAATGTAGTTTGTACTCTGACTTTAATATATTAACAACTAATAATTTGTCTAAATATTACAGTTACTAATCATCTGATCCTAATGTTTCTCTCCATACATCAAAACACCTTTTCTTGACTTTTTTCCATGGTGTCTTTATTTACCATAATGTCACTACAGACCTATTTGAAAATACATTATTTTCAGTTGTAGGCCAAATGATAAAGAGATTCCTATGTTTATTTATAATACCAGTTGGTGCTCACATGTGCTTTTTTATGAAATAAACATGTGGATATAAACTTTTAAAGTAATTCCTAGATTCATTATAATTATAAATATAATTTATTATAATTTTATTAAAAAAACATTACAATCATCTGACCAATCAAAGTTAAGAAATCAACAGCACTGTGGTGTAATACAATTCTAACACAGACATCCCCACCGCTCCAGCCTCCCCATGACCTTAATAAAAGATAAAGGCGTATTGGAAATCGAAATGACATTCATAGAGTATTTTTTTGCACAGTTTTCAGAAAGAACCAGATCACTGATCACTATACTATATCAGTAAAATATCTTGTATATTGGAATGAGTGTTTGACAGAAACCGGCGCTTTATATTAAGACTTTATTCAAGATTGCCAAAATCTCTTCACTATACTTGTGGATTGTGTGTGATATCATATAGTGTTATTAATCTATCCGATTTTATCAGAAAAAAATTAAATTTACATAAATGTCACATATATAAGAAAGGAAGTTACACACTGTTGTTGCTATTTGTTTTATAACCCTAAGGAATGTCAGTTATATTTTATTATGTCATCATATCTGTCTCATTTGGTCTTGTCACTGATTTTTCCCAATATAAGTTCTCTCTAAAAAACTGTGTAGAATCCGCACATAATGAAATTTAAGTCAAACTCGATGGTTCCTCGATTTTTGTTGAATAAACAAATACATTTACTTTCTTCAGATTAAAAAGTTTCAAAAAGTTAGAAAATATTATAATAAGACAAGATTATTAATATATATAGGTAATATAAAATACCTGCTCTGTCACTGAAGACTGTATGTGTGTGCATGTATGCATGTGAGTGTTTAAATTGTGTGTGTTTATATATAATAGGCAACAGATGATTTGACTTAGATTCATTCTGGAAGAATCATGCTCTGTCCTCATGCTCCCCCATTCCACTGACCTGATCCTGTTAATTACAGAAGTAAAACAAAGCACACATTAATAAAGACAGAATGTACTTCTCCCACATGACACCTAAATATGATTGCTATCAATACTATTCAATCTAATGCATGCTTACCTCTGAGACATTCTTGAGAGACGACTCAATACCCTGTGTAAAAAAAAAAAAAAAGATAATTAACCCACACTGTAGTGTATGATTAAATATACTGAATATGTACTTTTTATGTATCAAGCATATACACTTAACTTATTTATTATTAGGTGCTTTCCAATGGCCATTTAAAGTTACTGCCTAATTTGTTCAAATGTGAAGAAAGCAAGCCATTAAAAACAGTGTGATGATCTGGACAATGTTCTATCTACCTAAACAGACCAAGTACATCGCTTAATACAGTGGTGTTCCGCGGTGTGTCTCTTTCAGCATGATAATCTGCCCTTCCATAATGCAAATTGTTCTAGAATGGTTTCAGGAATATTGACCATCATAGAATAGACCATCATCTATAGAATGTGCTGGACAATCAAGTCCAAACCATGGAGGCTCCATGTTTTCTGAATGGATATCAGCTACACAGTTAACATTATGCACTGCTCATATAATTTACTAAATATCTCTTTTATATAAAATTAATTTGTATTATACCCCGCCCTCGCCCAGAGTCAGCTGAGATGTGCACCAGCCTCCCCACGACCCTAATTTGGAATAAGTGGTTCAGAAAATGAATGAATAATTTGTATTATTTGTTTAGCCAATTTACACAATTATGAAAAATATATTTTTAAAAATCACATTGATGTACTGGTAATATTATTAGTTACTTACCCATTTGGATTTCTAGATTGGAGTTCTTCGATCTGTCTCCTGATGGTGATAAAAAAAAGAGAATAAGATTAGAGCAACCATGGGTAGGATTGTGTGTGCCTCTGTGTGTGTGTGTGTGTGTGTGTGTAAGACCCATCTCTGACCCGAATAGATCAGTTATGAGAGCGTGGACTGCACATAAATTCAAGTATAATATATACCAAATTCATTACAATAGTACATAACACACATCCTAATAATTTCAGCTTCATTCAGACTCACTTGTATCTCTTGGTTACAAAGAAACATGCAGCTCCAAATAATATGATGGTTCCCGCCACAGCGGCCACAGGAATAATAATGAAAAAGTAGTCTTCTTTACCTGAAAAAGATAAGTTGTCCAGTTAGATGCATTTTATTTTTCTTACGAGAACTGCTAATAAGACTATAGTTGAAATTTTATCGTCTCCTGTGTTGAAAAATTTTGTTTCAATGCTTTAAATTCATCTGCATTTTCATCTACATCCGCTTGTTACTGGGTCGGGTCACGGAGGCAGCAGCCTAAGCAGTGAGGTCCAGACGTCCCTCTCCCCAGCCATTTCCTCCAGCTCTTCCAGGGGGTTACCACACCAGCCAAGAGACATAGTCCCTCCAGCGTGTTCTGGTTTGGCCCCCAGATGCTCGAACCACCTCAACTGGCTCCTCTCAACGCGAAGGACCAGCGATTCTACTCCAAGCTCCTCCTGGATGACAGAACTTCCCACTCTATCTCTAAGGGAGAGACCTGCCACCCTGGAAAGGAAGCTAATTTTAGCTGCTTGTATTCACGATCTTGTTCTTTCGGTCACTACCCAAAGCTCGTAGCCATAGGTGAGGGTAGGAACGTAAATCGGCTGGTAAATTGAGAGGTTTGCCTTCCAGCTCAGCTCTCTCTTCACCCTGACGGACCGGTACAAGCTCCGCTTTACAGCAGTGGCTGCACCGGTCCGCCTGTCAATCTCTCCCTCACTCGTGAACAAGACCCAGAGATACTTGATCTCCTCCACTTGGGGCAGGACCTCATTGCAGACCCGGAGGGTGCATTCCACCCTTTTCTGGCTGAGAACCATGGCCTCGGACTTGGAGGTGCTGATTCTCATCCCAGTCGCTTCACACTCAGCTGCAAATCACTCCAGTGAGAGCTGAAGGCCCTGGCTCGATGAAGCCAAAAGGACAACATCATCTGCAAAAAGCAGAGACGAGATCCTATGGCCACCAAACCAGAACCCCTCAACACCTCGGTTATGCCTAGAAATTCTGTCCATAAAAATTATGAACAGAACCGGTGACAAAGTGCAGCCTTGGCGGAGTCCAACCCCCACTGTAAACGAATTTGACATGTTGTTACCAATGCGGACCAAGCTCTGGCTCTGGCAATACAGAGACCGAACGGCCGGTAGCATCAAATTCAGTCATAAGAAAAACATTATTTAAAGGACACACATTGTAACTTGTCTTACGTTTTATGTATATCCTGGCAGTCCTTTCAGAACTCAGTCCGCCACGGAAAGTAACAGTGCAGGTGATGTCCGAGTGATCGTCTGCCTCTGTTGCAGTGAAGGTCAAGAGGGACTCCACCTCCCAAACTCCATGGCCACTGTACTTATAGGACAAACGAGGTTTAACATCTGTACGACTCCATGTAATAGTTGGATGGTTCGTGGGACAGGTGTGTCTAACATAACATCTCAAGAGGGCAGGTGATCCCTCAGTAAAGGATTGATCGTGATCCAAAGTTGGTTTGTCAGGTTCAGCTGTGTAGCAAATATAATAGAAATGTCAATACTAATAAATTACTTTATAAATAACTTGCAAATAAAATTAATATGATGATTATATTAAGGATAAATATGCTGATTTTCTATTGTAATTTTGTCTTAAGAAAGAAAGATTCATTAGCAATTTATAAAATTGGCATTTTATCAAACCATATTTTTTCTATTAATATTAATATCAAATAATATTAATATAATTAAAATATAATTAATTATTAAAAATATAATTTATATTATTATCAAATAATTAAATTAACTACTAGAGAAAATGAGTAAAAGTGTCAATTCCAAAAACAAACTTACTCTTCATTCTAATAGTCACACAGCTGCTCACAAAAGAATATTTTTTTGTATTATCTGGCATTTCGATTCTGAAACAGAACGGGCCGTCATCGTGGTCCATTACATGCTTTAACTCCAATGAGCAATTTTTCTCCCCCAATTGGCCAATTAAGTCGGTGCGACCCCTAAAGGTATCGAGAATCCGCGTGACATCTTCATCATAAATGCGAACATCCCGACTGTCCTTTTTGTGCCAGATTCCCTTCAGCCGAGAGGTCGGACGTTGATCGCCAGGGTAATTGAACTCACAAGGCAACACGACACATGATGAGACCAGTGCCTCCACTGGAGAGACAACTTCAGCCTTCCACACATCCGAAAAAACAGAGGCAGTCATCACTGTGGAAGATCATAAAAATGTCAGTGAGCTGAAGCTTAGAGTTTTTTACACTTAATATCTAGCTGTATTTGATTAAGTGTAAAATAAATGGAATAATCAGATAACCCAAGTAAAACTTATTATGTACCTTGAAGGTAAATCCAGTAGAACAGTATTTTTGACTGTGGATCCATGCTGCCACTAAAACTGTGAAAATAATTGATATGCATCTGACATCAGTATAAATAAAGAAATAAAAGAAAAAGAATATCTGCCACTATGTTAAAAAAAAGTTTTATGTTTATATGATTTTGTAAAAGATATTTATTCATTTTATTCATTTTCTAAGTCACTTATTAGAAATTAGTGTCGCAGGGAGGTCATCTCAGCCGACTCTGGTTTGTATGGGGAGGCTGGAGCCCATCTCAAACATAAAGAAACCAAAAGAAATGTTACAACTATTGACACTCCATGTTCTTAATTTTATAAGAATGCATCACATAAGGAATAACCAGTGACAAGCATCTTGTATTTCTTAGCTTTACATAAAATTAATCAGAAATAATCGCTCTTATGCGAATAAACAATGAAAAGATGCAAAAAGCACTGACTGATATTTCACACTGATGGTAAATAATCATATCTAATAGAAATAGAAAATCCAATCAATTCAGTAATTATTTAATTCAGTTTTATTTGTATAGCACTTTTTATAATTGGCATTGTCGCAAAGCAGCTTTACAAAGTAAAAACAAATTTAAACATTTCTTCTACAAACCCTACACATCCTCAATCACCAAGCTTGTGGCGACTGTCGCAAGGAAAAACTCCCTCAGATTAAAAAAGGAAGAAACTTTCAGAGGAAACCAACTCAGAGGGAAAATCATCCTTATTTAGGAGAAACCAGCTAAAATACAAACCATGTAGCAGAAACTTCACTATAGTTTAACATGAAGTCTAGTTCCCCCAGTGCAGCTAACTGGGTCATCAAAGGCCAGTCATGTCTCTCACTGTCTGTGGTGAGAGGCATGTAAAAGAACTGTTGCTGATTTTCGTCAAGAGTAGGCTGCATAGCCGTCAGCGTGTTTCTGCCCTGCGATGGCCTGGCGAGCTGTCCAGAGTTGGCTGAGATGGGCGCCAGCCTCTCCCGCGACCCTTATTAGGATTAAGCGGTTTAGAAAATGAATAAATGAATGAATGAATGAAGTCTAGTTGGATGTTTTATAAATGTAATGGTAATGGTGATTGTGTGTTTTTGTTGTTGTTGTTGTTGTTGTTTTTGTTTTTTGGTGGTGGTTGTGGTGGGGTGGGGTGGGGGTGTGTGTGTATGTGCTGGACAACATGCTGAAATTAGCTGCAGATGATGTATCTGTAATATGAGTCCTTGTGGATCATGTACAGCTGTAATTACCCATGCTGTTATAGGAAAATGAAACACCGTCAGGTTTTAAAATTACACTATGATATTATATACAAAATACTGTATTTTCATTATAATAATGATGATAATAAATGTTTAAAAATAAAGGTGTATGATCACAGGCTTATAATTCTATTGTACATTCTATTTTACTGATGAGTACGCAGTAAGGTACCATATTACCTAAATTTTTTAATTGTGGGGTATTTTTCAGTAGCTTGATTGTTTTAAGTTACGGTAAGCTCTAGTTATTAGTAGGATAATAATTTGTTTACTGCAATACATATATTCATTCATTCATTCATTTTCTGAACTTCTTAATCCTAATTAGGGTCAAGTGGAGGCTGGCCCCATCTTAGCCGACTCTGGGCGAGGGTCGAGTACACCCAGGACAGCTCGCCAGGCCATTGCAGGGCAGAAACATGCTGATGGCAAGGCAGCCTACTCGTAATTTACATTTACATTTTCAGCATTTGGCAGACGCTCTTATCCAGACTCACAATTATCAATTGAGCAACTAACAACTAAGCAACTGAGGGTTAAGGGCCTTGCTCAAGGGCCCAACAATGGTGATAGTGGGGATTGAACCGCTGACCTTCGGATCAGTGACCCATCACCTTAACCACTAAGCCACCACTGTCCTTTATGAAAGTCAGCAATGGTTCTTTTCCATTCCTCTCACCATAGACAGTGAGGCCTTTAATAACCCAGTTAGCTTCAGTGGGGGACACTAGTGACAACCCAGTGATAGTGTGACTTGGACCCCCGACCTTGGGATCAGTAATCCAGAGCCCCACCACCGTTGGGCCACTGTCCCGCAATACTAATAAGTACAAAATTTCACATTATGATCCTTTTTCATTTGCCGAGCCACTTAATCCTACTAGGACTTAAGGGAGGCCGGAGCCTAATCTAATCTGTCTCTGAGCGAAGGTGGAGTAAACCCTCAACCGCTCACTAGTCCATCACAGGCTATCACATACACAACCATTCACACTCACACCAAGTGGCAATTTGAAACAGCCAACAAAGGAAACTTATGCAAGCACAGGAGCTGTAAGGTGGATGTACAAACCACTTTGCCAACCCTGCCAACCTGGCATTATGATGCCTTATGAAAAGTGGCATTATATTGACAATTATCATTACATTCTGAACATTAACAAAGGCTTCTTAATAAAAGTGTGCTACAAATGTGGTAAAAATGAAAATTTAATTATAAAAATATTTTTTAAATACATCATAAAATTTAATTAAAACATAAAATTCATTTGTTTGTATACGCACATGCATATACATATATATATATATATATTTAACATCAAAATGTATTTGTTTGTGCACACACACACACACACACACACACACACACACACACACACATATATGTGTGTGTGTGTGTGTGTGTGATTTTTAGTTTATAACTTGGATATTAGCAAGTTAATACAAAAAGAGGTTAGGTTTCCAAACAATAATTTTCCAGTGCAAAATGAAATGTGTTAATAAAATTAACATTAAATTAATTAAAATATGTTAGTATAGTACGTCAATAAAGAAAGCAGCATATTATGTATTAGAGATCTCTTTTTACATATATATATATATATGTGTGTGTGTGTGTGTGTGTGTGTGTGTGTGTGTGTGTGTAAAAATAAAATATAAATAAATATATAATAACTTGTTCCTGTAAATACATTTTGCATGCACATAAAAATTACTGTACTATTATAGGTACACACATATTGTTGTATAAACACATATTATTGTAAAATAATATATAAATAAAAGGTAAAATAACTCACATTTTTATTGTTGGATGTAGAAAAATGTTTTGTATCTCTCTTGAGTGAAAGATTGCCACTGCTCTTCAAATATATTGACTTACAGGACTTTAAAGAGTGTGGGAGGGAGTTTAATGTGAAAAATTCTTAATCCAAATCTTAATCAAATCAAGCCCTGCAGTTGCCTAGCGAGCTGTCCAGGGTGTACCCCGCCCTTGCCCAGAGTAGGCTGAAATGGGTACCAGCCTCCCCAATTAGGATTACACGGCTTGAATCATAGTCAAATCATAATGAATTTCTTGTTTTTATCAATTTCCTTTAATTTCAGTTTTAAAATAATCTGTGGTTTTAATGTGTAGTGTGCTCTCACACTATCTTATTCAAAAACATGTTAAAAAGTCCACTTAGTTAGGTAAGATATCTGTGCCCTAAGGAGAAATTCATATGTTGCAGTAATAGAAGAGCACAAATATCCTGCAGAAAATCAAGCAACAAGATAGATATGTAAAAAGTAATACTTTTTTTTAATCTATTTTTATTTGACTGCTCTCCTGTGCAACATTATTGGCAGCTTACACTGCTTATGACAGGGCTATTCAATTAATCTGCAATGGGGGCTGGGTCATGAAAAGAATCCCAAACATGGGGCTTAAGAAATATGGCTTGAAAAATGAGTATTTACATTAACAGCTACAGATACAGTAAAGTACAAAAACAACATCAAAGTGCATATATTGTGCTTTTTTAAAAAATGCAGTATTTTATCAAGTCAAAGAGGCCAAAGGCATTTTTACATTCAAATGGCAATATACACCACATTGAGTATTCAGTCCAGGCGAGCCATATCACAGAGTTTTTAACAAACACACAACTGTCCCAACAAAAACAACATGAATGGTATTAAATGGATTCATAACGACATATGAGTGAATAGTATTTTATCAAGGCAAATCACAATGATAACTAATAATAGTATTAAGAAGAAGAAGACAATTAAGAGAATATCCAGACAGAAAAGCTAAGGTTTTTTAATTATTATACAGACAGAAGGGTCCATTTTTATGTAATATAATAATAAGAAAAAGATAATGCATGTATGAACACACAGACATAATATTTTAAATGCAATATTCAAGCTCTTAAATAATTTATTCTAATTATTAATTTGTTTAACATAATATTTATTTAACTGATTTAGTAACTAATATTTGACATCCAATAAGACAAATAAAATTTTCTGTTTAGCATGAGCAGTGAAGTCAGATGTATACGTTGTCAGGGCAAACAGTGGTGCAGATGTTGTGGCGTGATTACGAGTTTTAATGGCATTCATGTGTGAAAATGAACAGTTGTGAAACAAGACTTTTTTTCAACAGATTTTTTC
>JAOUQZ010043544.1:5000-12882 GCA_028564935.1 Neosilurus hyrtlii | reverse complement strand
GAGGCCATACCTACCAATCACACCCTTCCAGGTCACACTGTCATTGCCCACATGGGCGTTGAAGTCTCCCAGGACGATGAGAGAGTCCCCAAGGGGAGCGCCCTCTAGCACACCCCCTAAGGACTCCAAAAAGGGTGTGTATTCTGAACTGCTATTTGATGCATAAGCACAAACAACAGTCAGGACCCGTCCCCCCACCTGAGGGCGGAGGGAGGCTACCCTTTCGTCCACCGGGGAGAACTCCAACATGTGGGCACCCAGGCGTGGGCAACAAGGATGCCCAAACCAGCTCACTGCCTCTCCCCATGAGCAACTCCAGAAAAAAATAAGGTCTATCCCCTCTTGAGAAGGGTGGTTCCAGAGCCCAAGATATGTGTTGAGGTGAGCCGAACTATATCTAGTTGGTATCGCTCAACCTCTCGCACCAGCTCAGGCTCATTCCCCGCCAGAGAGGTGACATTCCATGTCCCAAGAGCCAGAGTCAGTAGCTGAGGATCGGTCCGGCAGAACCCACGCCTTCGGCTGCTACCCAGCTCGCATTGCACCCTATTTTATAGTAACAACATGAAATACAATACACCATTAAGTGCTATATACCACTACCATTAGTTCTCCATATCCAACATTTTGTGACCTTGTTCTGAACATTACATTTGACTTTGTAAATATACATAAATATACATAAGAGCCTATTCATCAAGCAGATTTGGCCTGTATCTGGATTTACTGTATCTTGATTTTTGTAGAAATGCTACATGAAGCAATTTTTTGTTTAATATCAATACATTACTGTTATTAAAATACATTTTTTGCAGCAATAAGTTTGCTTAGGAATACAACTGACATCCTGGGTTGAGTTGTTCAGGCTGTTTTAAAAATAGTATTATATTTTATACTTACTAATTTTAAAGGGTACCTGTGATGAATTTGTATTACTAGCTCTCTAAAATGATCACATATGACATCAGTGCTTCCGTCAGGCAATATCAGTCCTTGCACCTTGTCAACTATGTGCGAGTGCTGCCACACTACTATTGCTACTAGGCATGCACAGTGACATGTTGCCTTCTTCATTGGCTGTTCCAGCCCTGGAAGTGACGCAAATTCATTGTTTTGTCCTACTGACTGGGCTACGTGCAGCAAACACCAGTCTTAGGAAGTACTCCTTCACATGTAAGCGAAATAGTGCAACTTTTTTCGGTTGTTTTCGGTTTCGATGGGCCAAAAAAATGTGCGGTCTCATGGAAAAACTTCAATATAGATCATCACTGAGGATCCACAACCCTGCACTGGTCATGCAGTGTATTGAACCTGCCTTTAAAATGTCAATAAAACAAATCCAAGTGCTTTCTTTCTTAATAACTTTTTACGCTTTTTTTTCTCTGTATATTTTCATGTAACCTCCATTTGATTGTCATGTAAAAACCTGCACCTTCCCCCACGATGTGTTCAATCCATGTCAGATCGGAGCATAATAACCTGTTAGAGATTTGTAATAATCAAACCTGGGGATTAATTATTTATTTTGGACACACATAACAGACTAGATCAGATTTCCAACTCGCGCTGATAAAGGAAAATCCCATATTATATCAGAGGAGAGATCCAAGTTGAATTAGTTATTCCAGGAATAGTAAGTAAAAAAAATACAACAATAGATTACTGCATAGCCTATATATATATTTCCCATATGTTCCCTCTAATATATCTCAAAGAATCAGATCCTGGCGCAAATGGAACAGATCTGAGATGCGTGTTCCTCTGTCTATTGTTGAAAGCATCGTGAGCAATAAGTACACTGACACCGGAACAACCATTCATATTTTTATACATTTTATACATGTGTGAGAAGGCAAGAGGCACGTTGCATGTAGGAAATATGCAGATTATAATTTTTTTGACAACGAAAGTGTAAATTGAGGGGCACAGGACTCCTGCCAGTGGCCTCTTTATAGAAGGGGCGGATTTGCTTGACCTGTGCATCATTTCAGTTGGTTTTTCTTTGTCAAAAGGGGATGATTTGTGTGACGTGCAAAAAAACAGTTACTTGAGCCGTACAAAAACAATCAAAAAGACTGAACTGCTTCTGAAACTGTTAGCTTATATTCAAGCCACTCTGAATTCGCGCCAAATTTTGAGCAGGTCCAAAACTTTTTCCAAAAATGGACCTTGAATTCGACCGACTGAAAATATATTCAATTACCCTCGAACTAAAATTCGCTTGTACATTCGGATGTGATGCTAGGCTTAAGATGCTTAAGTGCATTTTAAAAAAAAGCCAGTGCTGAGCTGTGTCGCCAGGAAAATGGAGGAGTGCAAAGTATACAGCTGCACAAACAACAAGTGCAGAAATTGTGTAGTCTGCGAAGACCACTTCAACCCGACCTGCTATCGGCGTGACCTCCAGGCAGAACTGCTTGATATGAAGTCCAAGCTTTTACATCTAAAATAGGATGCTGTTCTTACAGAATTCCTTCATATAAAGTCAAAGGGTGACAACAGACAAGAGCACCACCTCACCAGAAGGAACCAATGAAGGGTAAGAGCCTTTAGTATGCAGGACGTTTTTTCATGTAAAATGTCACTCACTGCTTGTTTACTTGCACTGGATATCCCGGCCCAATGAGTTCACATCACTTCTGGGAAAAAATGGTTGCTTCACTTTGGTTCAGTCCCCGCTAGTAATCCACGGGATAAAATTGCCCATTATAGTGCTTTTTTATGGTTATTTATAATAAGCTGTGTATTGCTTTGTATAAGTGTATAAGTTTATCACAGTGTATAAGATGGATGACCAGTACCGGTACTTTTTAATAGTCAGAAATAATGATCACAATTCTGATAATATTGGAAGTAATACTTTCTTCATTTTATTTTTTAATGCCTGAAGCTATCTGCATTCCATTGTTTTCTGTTTTTCATTCTCAGTTCCCAGAATACTAAATAAAAAATTGGTGCAAGGGATGATGAGTGAAGCCAGGAAAAAAATTGAAAGGGAAAAGAACAGATCAGATTTTGACAGTAACATTTTTGCCAAGTGGAATTTATGGGAACATGAAAAAGTTCAACTGCACTTCTTTTTTGTTGTGTGATTCATAAAGCTGGGCTAAACTTGGAAATCCTCAGTGGAAATTTGAGTTCACACCTACAGAAATGGGTGAATGCAGGTGCTCACGTAAACACAGCAGAATTTATGCACCACCTGTTGTATAAATTAGAGTGAAAAGGCTGCATAAAGCCTTTCAGAGGACAGGAAATCTCTCCAGATCCACCGTAACGCTCCTGGCTCCCTCACCTGCTCTTGCGTGGTATCAAATTTCACCTTTATCAACATATTTTCCCCTTCACCTGCAAACAGACCCATAAAAACACACACTTGCAGTGTGGGCATGCTCCGGTGTGAATGTCGTAGATTTCCCCCTAGCCCAAGCTCCATTTATTTATTTATTTTAATATGTGTTTCATTCTTCATTATTTCATTCCAGCCCAGCGAAACAATTCATTAAAGGAACACAAAGCTGCCTCACATTAGAGGCCAGCTTATGTGGCCTGAGGTCTTTGTTTCATGTGAAAGCTTCTATTCAGAGTGGCCTTCTGTGCTTGGCGGGCTTATGCAGATGCACGCGCACACACACACATACACACACACACACAATGCAGCAGCAGGTAGTAAGAGTACGCGGTACTTCTGGGCTAATATCTGTATCATGTGTGCACTACCTTAACAGCACCATGTGCGTACACACAAAGCATCTTTGTGACATTTGAATCTATGTACCTTGGACCCCATATGTAATATTTCCCTCAAAACACATACTTTAAGATGACTTATAGGGGACACTTATAGCACCACCCAGAACCACCACTGCCACTGCCACCAAGTATAGAATTCTATCTTTGATTAGTGAATGATAAGAAAGATAAGACATTAAAGATAGTTTAGTCTTTTGTTTTCCAGTTTAAGCTCTATCTACCACAACTGCTGGGTATGTGTGATTGGCACAAGCAAGTATAAAGGTCCAGGAGGTCTAAAATGAGCCCATTTGTAATTTTTAAGCAACTAAATGCCTCTCTCACATTGGCTAATGTCAATGTTCATGAGTCCCCCATCAAGAGAACACTGAACACCAATAGAGTACATGACATTTTTGCAAGGAGAACTTTTATGCCCTTTTACAGTTTGTGAAAGATCATATGGGCAAGCCAGAAGTCTGCTGGGAAAATACTGTGAATGGTTAAAAACTAAATAAAACTTCTAATTTAAACAAACTAAAAAGTTCTTAGTGTTAGAGAAGGAACACATTGTATTCCAAAGCGAGAACTTTATGCCATCTGTAAAGCGAGAATAATCATGGTAGTTTTAATATTTTGCATGTTTTGCTGCATCTGGGCATCATTTTTAGTGCTACCAGTAAATTTTATAGGAAAATTTCAGGACATCTGTCTGTGAACTGAATTTTAAGAGAAAGTGCAGCAATACAAGGACCAGAAGCACACAAGTCATTCTACCAAGGAATGGTTATAGAAGAATAAATGTAAAAGAGTCAAAGTAGCTGATCATCAGTTTACTTACAATGATTAGTTACAGTTATTAGTTGTCACTGCTGCCTCCCCAGTGCAGCTAACTGGGTTATCAAAGGCCAGCCATGTCTCTCACTGTCTGTGGAAAGAACCATTGCTGTAGATCGTAAAGAGCCATTGGGTTGCCGTCAGCATGTTTGTGCCCTGTGATGGCCTGGCGAGCTGTCCAGGGTGTACTCTGCCCTTGCCCACAGTCAGCTGAGAGGGGCACCAGCCACCCCGCGACCCTAATTAGGATTAAGCGGTTCAGAAAATGAATGAATGAATGAATGGATTTTTCAAGTAAACACATTTAGGAATATTTTTCTCAATATAAGAAATCCTTATGCATGTTAATTGTACATACACAGAAGATATGGCATTACAGAGATTTAATTAAAAGGTATTCCATTAAAACATTTCATTTTGTTGATGAAAGTGTGCAGGTACAGCAAATGTGCCACTGGATAACAAATCCAGTGCTGTCTCCATTGGAACAAAAGGATCCTTATTCCTGCTAAGGTTACGGTTACGGTTATGATCCTCAGACTACTGGGACTAGAACAGTTCAGTATCTCTCTTACTCTTACTATTCCATTACTCATAACTTCCCAGTGTATAAGTTTAAGTGAATAAATAAATCATCTAAATATCACCCACCTGCATAAATAACACAGTCCCATCCATATAGACCTGCACAGATCAATTCAAGGTACCACTAGTGAAATAATTTTATTTACATAATAACTTACATCCAAGAACGGAGGAATGTTTCCTGCTTACTCCATATTCTTTGTTTCCTGTTTCTGTCCAGCTCTTCCTCTTTTACTATTTTTAACACTGACATTCAAGAGAAAATGGCCAAACCTGCAATTTTACACAGACAGATTCACACACAAAGTCTCTTTGCTTCATAAATGCATGCAGAACACATGCTGGTGTTTTAGCATAGAAAAACAGCACAAGAAGGGACTACCACAAAAACACAAACCTAAATCTACCTTCTATCTACACCTGAAACATTTCCAACTGTTAACCAGACATACCAAACTTACTCAAGATGTCTTAGACGACAGCACAGAACACAACTGAGACAAAGTCAGTTATTCCACAGTCTAATCCCAGAAGAACAGGGACAATAATTCCAAAAAATCTGGTTCATCTTTAGCTTGACTTGAGAACATTCACTGACATTAGGACAGTTCACTTGTGACTAGTGATTGGGTACAAATATGCTCCCTTCCTCTCTCTCTCTCTCTCTCTCTCTCTCTCTCTCTCACACACACACACAGACCCCTCTTTTTCTCTTTCTGCCCACCCCTTTCTCTCATTCCATCTCTCGATTTCAACCTCTGCCTCTGTTTCCCTCATTCTCTGCCTTGCTCTTGCTCTCCCTCTCTCTCTGTCTTTCATTGTGCGGACACAAGGCAGCCTTTCATTTTTGCAGCTGAAAGGTCAAAACCCGTGCAGGCTTTGCTGTAAGGATAGCTCAGATGGATAGACCCTTCATTCGACAGAAAAACAGGCAGCAGGTACATTAAGCACAGGAATATAGGAGAATTCAATCAAGAATAAGGCCTTAATTTGAAGAAATCTTATTAGTGTCCATGTATACTAGAGCAGTGTGGAATTCTGGATTCTAATTGGTCAGAAGGTGTTGATTTATTTTCTATAACAGCTACTATGACAGTAGTTCAAAATCATAGGTTTGTATTAACTTTCTTGTTTTAACCTATTATTGCTTCTACGGGAACCTGAGGTTTGTTCACAAGAACTTGTATGGCAGATTCTCTACAAAATCAAAGTCAATTAAGCAACAGGTTTGAAATCAAAGGTTAGTTGACAAAGAAAAATATAAAACTTTCTGTAAAGAGACATTTACTTAAAGTTTATGCACAGGCGTTCCAGGGTCAGCCCTTTTTTGTCAGCAGGTCTTCAAGACAAGGTCTTCCTGGTGTCTTGGTGATATGACAAGCTGCAAAGCTCGTCTTAATATTCTCAAGAAAGGAAATAGAGGTTATGGAACAACCTATAACACTATGACAGGAAGTAGAAGCAGTGAAAAAACGCTCCACGGGTGGGATGTCCCAAGGTGTTAAAAAACAAAACCAGAATTTATGTAACACAAAAATCAATTTATTACTCATTCAACGAGAAAACAAAACCAAAAAAGCCCTTACAGCCCCCACCTAGAAATAATCGTACATTTTTTTCCATAGCAACCATGATTACCATAGCAACCAAATCCTTTTTTTCTAAAAGACTGTCCAAAGGCCTTTCATATGAACTTAATACTAAGTCTCTGTCACTGGTGGTTGTGGCGATACAACTTAAGGGCACAAGGGTTTAGGTGAGACATTGGGACTAAGAGACAGAGAGACAGAGTTTGGCTGCTATTTGTACTGCTAAGTGGTCACCCTATTACATAAGGTGCACAACTAAGGTATAGTTGTACTAAAGTAACTTTCCAATAGGTCTAACTCCAGGATCTAATCACAAGTTCGACTTTGTTTTCAAGTTTCACAGAGTACACGTGTATCTGAAGACTCGGAAGAGATACGTTTTAAAATTTCTCCACTAATGACATAATAAGTAATGTCATGACAGTAGTAATGTTATTAATCGTATAAGTGTAAACACGTCATTCAGGTAACGTATCCAAACATTAGGCCCTATTACACAAGGATCTGACATACGACATAAATATGCCAGTTGATGGCAAGCGAGAGGTCAGTGAACTGGCGTGCTTGCTCCACCTGTCATTTATATGTTAGAGTAGCATGGTGGCGTAGTGGTTAGCACTTCCACCTGACAGCAAGAAGGTTTTGGGTTTAAACTATGTGAAATGTAAAAATTTCAACCTAAAGTTTTGAAAAAAATTTCAATATCTGAATCTGGATTTACATGACAATGTATTATGATATAATCAAAACATATTATAAAAAGCAACGCTAAGCCAGCAGGTGACTAGATGTGTATCACATCCTTATCCAGTATAGATCCTTATCTGATACTCAGTGTTGTATGAAGTACTGAGAAAGTATCTGTTGTAATTAAAGGAGAATAAGCCATTGGTTATGCTAACAAAAATCATCTAAAAATGGAATAACTGGAATTAAAAATGAGAATTTGTTCAGCAAATACAGGAAAGTCCCGTTATTCATTTATATCTCATTGATGTAATTCCACAGTAATAAACATTCTATTATTTATGTCATTCTAGTAAAAATACACTTATAATGACAATATTTCCACATCACATCAGATCGAGGACATCAGATTAATTTAAACTGAATGTCATTAAAGTCTTCCAAGAAAAACT
>JAOUQZ010043543.1:0-12888 GCA_028564935.1 Neosilurus hyrtlii | reverse complement strand
AGATTCTAATGTCTGTAACAGATCTTTAACCTTTAACCTTCTTCTGAACATGAATTGTCCTGAACATGAATGGAACACCGAAGAACATGAACTGTTCTTCTGAACGTGGCTTCTCTTGCCTTGAAGTTTCAATGAGGTGTTTAGCTGATGCACGGAGAACGTCATTTCCGCTTCCTTTGTCTTGTACCCGCAGCGCGGCGGTCGGCGGATAAAAGCCCGGTAGCAGTTTCCTTTGTTTTTACACTCGATGTTCATATTTTTCATGATGACATCAACACCATGGCATCGTGCTGCTGTTACAGGAAAAGGAAGCGGAAATGACACTGTGCAGCTGTTGATGTCATTTGTTTTGACTCCTTTTTACATCCTATAGAAATATATGTAAAGTTCCTTTTGTGAAGCGATGCAAATAAAAAACAATGACCCACAAATATCGGTGCGACCCTATAACTGGTCCGGGTTAACGGGGACTGTTATTGCTGATGGACAGGTGTCGCTATGTGACTGCAGACTCTATATTCGGGTGCATTGAGTTCCTTACTTTTCTTTTATCCCGCTGCGTGCGCATCACTTTGATTTATTTTATCAGAGAGAGAGAGAGAAAGAGAGAGCTCATATTAACTCTCTAAGTGCCATTGACATGTGTGTATAAATATATATATTTATTTATATATGTATAATGTCGTGCTGGGCAGCAACTTAATAACACTTTTATTTTGAAGTGTTTTGAACGCAGCGTGTTGGGACAAATGTCCGCGTGTGCCAAAGAGAAACGAGGCAGCCAGACAGGCACGGTAGAAAACTCTCCATGGCAACGCTGCTGTAAATTTCACTCATTGAGAAACGTTTCTCTGCTGGCGTCAAACCAGGCCCATGTCCCGCCCCCGAGAGCTTCTGAAGGTTGTATCACAAATATATGATTTGTGACATGTCTTGACAGTACAGCCTACCAGATAGTACTAGACAGTGATCAACATTGTTGAGACTGGACTGTTTTGAGTGCAAGTATATACACAACATTTTTTACTTGATTAATTGGAGAAGCTCTCCATTCACCCACACATTTTCCTCTGCTTATCCATGGTGGGATCAGGCAACACGTCCAGAAGGGAAACCCTTGCATCCCTCTCCAATGATCTTCGAGCTGTGTGTGCCGTAGCTCCATCTTACTGAAACCACATGTCCACTTCTTCAACATCAAGGGGTTCAAGATGGGGTTGGGCCTCCAACAGACCTCAGCACTGCCTCTCCTGCATCACTAAGATTCATGTGTGCATTTTTTTTCTTATTTTTTTTTTAACCTTTCAAATGTGGGAGGGGTTTTTGGGTTACGCTGTACATCGCAACTAGAGGCAATGTTTCAGCCCAATTCAGTTGTTCAGCATCCCACATGACCACTGAGAGTTGGTTTTTGCTAGTTTTTACTTCCCCACCATTCCAGCTGATGAACTTAGGAATACATTACCACGGTATCGCTTCTCTTAACAGATATTTCACCACAGTCATCAAATCCCTCTTTTTGCAAGGGTACCTTCTGTGTATGTGGGGCGGCACTGTGATGTAGTGGTTGCCACGTCCGCCTCACAGCAAGAAGGTCCTGGGTTCAAGTCCTGTGCTCAGAGGTTTCTGTATAGAGTGCACGACATGTGGGTTTCCTCCAGGCACTCCGGTTTCCTCCCACAGTCCAAATACATGCACATTAGGCTAACTGGCTGTTCCAGATCGCTCCTAGGTGTAAGTGTGACAACATAGTGGTTGTGTGTCTGTGGCCCTGAGATGGTCAGGCAAACTGTTCAAAGCGAAGCGGTTTGGTAAATGAGTGAGTGAGTATTTATATAAATGAGCCAGTGGCAGTTCAAAGAAATCCACCCTTAAATGGATGAACAGGGTTTCAGGGGTTGGATGTGCATTTAATATTTCCCTGGGCTTTTTCCAAGATTAATTTGCAAATGTGATACATGTGGCACAGTACGGTGTAGCAAAACTCCAGGTACATATCGGTATCTACTTACCGTCTGTGTCATCCCCTCTGTAGTGACTATATGGTCAGCACCTTGCATTCGTGGCTAATTGGAGGCCTTGCCATCACTATTGTAACAATGAATTCTGAATTATATGAATGAATTTCAAAGATAATTGATTGAAGTACAAAAGTCATTCTGACAAAGAATGGTTAAAGAGGAATAAAATGAATGAGTTGGAGCTGAGGAGTGAGCTTGAATTCCTCCAAGCCAATGTGGGGACTGGCTAACAGTTACTGTAAACATTTAGATGCAGTTATTGCTGCACAGTAATGTACTACTTACCCATGAGAGCTGAAAGTACGTGAACTCTTACTTTCAGTATGGGGTTATACACTGGTTCACAGACTTTTGGTAAATCTCGTAGATAACTAATATTGGAACATTCACCTAAAATCATAAATGACCAAGTGCAAGCTCATATCTCATGGGGCATTGAATGCTGATGAACTTAAAGAATTTTGTTTCATCAGGGTTTGTAAAAGGTTTCTGAACAGTTTTTCTTGTTTCAAAGAAATTTTTAACATGTTCAAAGTTTTGTTGTTAATGTATTTTTCCGCAAACGTTTGCAAAAGAGTTGTAAGCGTTTGTAAACGGTCATTCTTTTTCCTCCTCTTTTTTTCCTTCTCTTCTGCGGGAGAATAGCTGAAACTGCAGCCAGGCAAAGCAATTCTTCCTCAATGGCAGCAGCACGTTGCGCTTCTTCCTGGGCTTATGGAAGTCCGTCCTACACATCTGGGGAGGGTTTGCTCACCCTTTTTATATGCTTGGGTCCATCACTAGCGGGATATGGGTCGTTCAATTCCAAGATTCGCCTGACATTTGCCTGGTATTTTACCAGGAGTTGGCAAAAGGTCCGAAATGTTTCTGAAACCGTGGAAAGAATGGTGGCAAATAGTTGCTAATTGTCACAACTACTGTTGCTAACATTTGTCGCTGATGATGACAGAGATGAACCTTGATTTTCGATAACATTCATCAGAAAAGTTCAAAATTCACTACATCCATCAGCATTTGCCTGTCTGTGGGACAGGCTTTAGGACTTGTGAGGAACTTTGATGTAATTTATCTTAAGTATCTTAAGAATCTTAAGTAATTTATGCAGAAATATAGAACATTTTTGAATATTTTACAAACTTTACTATACTTAACATTACTTAAAAGGCAACTATATTTCTGAGAAATTTAGGATGGGTCAGTCTTTAACATGAGAGTATAACGTGCTCATCATGTAAATGTTATAGTGGAGGAACAATGAGTTGTATTAATGATGATTTGTATTAAATTGATTTATGCATAAAAATCACAAAAGTCCGCCCAAGGCCTACCACGTAATGTCAACACCACCTGATGTAAACAACCTCTGGTCTTTTCTTGAGCTGAGAAATAATGGTGGCGAATGTTAACAGTGAAAAACAATGGTATAAATACCCGGCCTTGAGCGGATTTGGGGGTCTTCGAATTCCCATTCGGAGGACACACCTGCTGCGCTGAAGTGCGATTATTTTCACTCTGACTGAATAACCTGTTCCTAAACTTTTTGTGAACTGCTAAACAATTTGCTGCTTTGTTTACAGTGATTAAATAAAACTGGTCTTTGATTCTGAATCTACATCTCTTGGTGTCCGCCACGACAGTGTATATGGCGATCTTACTTTTTCTCTCATCTGACAGAAGGCCTCACTGATGTGAAAGAGCCCGGGGAGGTTGTGGACGGTCTTGTTGGAAAGCAAGTGGAGTATGAGAATGAGAGCGGCACACACAGGACCGGCATGGTTATACATCAGGTTCAGGCTAAGCCATCCATCTACTTTATTAAATTTCATGATGATTATCACATCTATGTTTATGACATGGTTTAAGTTTTGCACTACTTTCCACTGAACTTTTCTTGCTTTTTAATGCTGTTTTGAATATGAAAACATTAAAGGTAATGTTTAATTTAGCTGTATTGCTGTTGTGAAGCTGCCAATAAGTTTATGAAGTTATTTCCTTATGAATTAATATTTGTGACATTGGCTGGTGTATTTCTACCTTGTGGACGTGCAGCCAACAGCAACTTTTTACTTCTGTCATTTTGTATTTTTTGCACTATTATATTAAATTTATTTTGACCTTTATGCAGGGCACGAAGAGCCATGTGTACTGAACAGTTGTTTTTTGTTTGTATGATTTTTTTTTTTTAATTGATGGAATAAAAAAAATCATATTTGACAATAAAGGCAAACATTTTCAGAGGTCTGCTTTTAGGCAGTGCTTAAATATATATATTAATTACATAAAACTACTGAATCAAACCAATGAACTGTTGCATTGTAATCACATTTAATGGCATTTGGCAGATGCCCTTAACCAGAGCGACTTATAATTTAATCTTATTTATACAACTCAGAGGCTGAGGGTTAAGGGCTTTGTTCAAGCCCCAACAGTGCCAGCTTGGTGGTACGGGAGCTTGACCCCCTGACCTTCAGATCACCTTCCAGCACCTGTATCGAATGCGTTTCCTATGTAGCTCAGTGCCCTTTGAGGAAAAAATACTCAGTACGCAGCATTTTTTCCCCTGCGGTGCTCACAGAACATTGTTGTGGGGAGTCTAATCAGTAAAACGGATGCAGAAAAGTGTTGGGTAAAGTGGAAATAGTGTTAATAAGCCTGTCCGTTCCTGTGTTTTTAGTCTCCCTGAACCTGTGGGGTAACCTAACAACAGTAAACACTTGACACAAGAACTCTATACATACTGTGTGCAGTATGAAAATGAAGTTGTGGGTGTTGTCAGTGCAAAAACACATGTTTGATGGACATGTTTAATAAATTCTTTTATTCCAAAACGTTTGTTTTTTTTTGGACTTTTGCTTTTATATAAAGTAGCTTCGGCAACTCCCCTCTGTAGTTGTTTTTCTGTAGTCGCACTGAACTGGTATCATAGTAAAGTATCAAATCAGAAAGCATGATTTCTCGTATCCAGTACATAACCCATTTATTAACCCAAAATAGTGAACCAATTATATGCCATTTCCATGTAGTGTATATTAATGCTTCCTGACACCCTAAGGTTTCTATAACAACAGATATGAAAAAATAATGGCGTAGTGATTACGATAATAGTGGCTCACAGCACTGTTATTACTATTATTGCCTCACAGCAATAAGGCCGGGGTTCGATTCTCAGCTCGGGCGTTTCTGTGTGGAGTTTGCATGTTCTCCCTGTGCTTGTGTTGGTTTCCTCCAGGTACTCCGGTTTCTTCCCACAGTCCAAAAACATGTACAGTACATTTACAGCTGGTCCAAGTCACCCCTAGGTGTGATTGTGAGTGTGAATGGTTGTGTGAGTGTTGACCCTGCGATAGCCTGGCAAGCTGTCCAGGATGTACCCCGCCCTTGCCCAGAGTCGGCTGAGATGGGTGCCAGCCTCCACACAACCCTAATTAGGATTAAGTAGCTTAGAAAATGAATGAATGAACTCTAAATACGCAGTATTTAATATACAATTTAATATGATGGATGCTTGATGCCTGCCCAAATACAAAACATTAAGAATATAGTACCTGAGATTAAAAAAAAAAGTATTCAACATTTAACAGCAAAGTAATATCTCAGACTGTAGCAAATGTCTTTTTAAAACTAGGTTGAAAATATCATGCTACGTGTAGATTTTATGCTTGTTTTTGTGAAGTTTGTGGCTTATTAATCTAAACACGTGTGTGAAGTCAAATACCCTGTTATGCATGTACAGAACAACCCTGCTTTCATAGTTTTAAGAGGGTGGAGTTTGCTGTATAAGGCAGAACAGAACAGCCACTCAGTAGCACACTGAGGCCTTTAGGGTACATCATAGCAAATTAGGGCTCACAAACAGACTTGCAGGTAGTTATTTAAGATAGTGGCTTTTAACCACCACCAAGTCAGCCAGATAAGTAGAAATGTATATGCAGTAAGTGATGAATTACAGAGATGCATAAAGAAAACTGCAAAAGTTACAGCAAGGTGAGTACATGATGCAAATTCCTAATTTGAAAAATGTGGTATGAATTACAGGACACGTTTTAATTTGAAGTCAAACAATGATTATTATTGCTGGGAAAAGAAATATTTAGAATACTTGACAAAATAGAAACCACAACTCTAGATGATTTGCTAAAAATCCACTTTTTTGAGGGAAAAGTGTTAAGTTACAGTTAGATTGACAATTTATCCAGTTATATTCTTAATAATATATTTTAGAAAGTGCACAGTTACACGGTAGTACCAAAACGTTCTTTTTATGATGGTTTTGTATCATATTTTTTATTAGGAATGTTAAACAAATAATATCCTTGAGCATCCTGCTTCTTTAATATACAAAAAGGACAATATTCATATACTACTACTCAAGCAGTCTAGAAAGCACTGTAACAGCTTTAATCATAACTGAAAATATGTGGATGGGTAATATGAATAAACATGCAGATTGTTCTTACAACTCCTCCCTTATTTACGTGAATGGACTGGTTATGTTGGTTTAAGGTAGGGTCACAATAAAATAGTTCACTGCTCAAATTTATCTAACACTCACTAACTGCTTTGGTTTAAGGGTTTATTTAAATAACCATTAAAGTACATGAAATATTTTTGAGAATGGTAAAGAAAAATATATTTAGACCATGCTCGAAAACAATTATTGGATTTTTGGAATTATTGGAATTAGTGGATATATATATATATATAAGTATTTAGTCGAAGTAATCCATGTAACTACAGTGAAGCAATAATAATTGCATGGTTTAATGATCACTCCCAAAGAACTGGCAACAGAAAAAGACATCTGTTCAAGCAAATGAGAAGAAACGAGACAGAAGTCAGCAGGAAGAAATATAAGAAAGCAAGAAGGAAATACAACAAAACAGAAAAATGCAAAGAAGCAGCATGACAAGAAGCCACGGAAAGAGCTTGTAGATGGAAGCCCCAGCAGCGAAGAGTAATGGTGATCAAGGTGAACACCAACTCACTCATTTGCCCTTACCACATAATCCTATTAGGGTCAAATTGTAGGCTGTTTAATATCTCAGCCAATACTGGGTGAAGGCATTCTGAACAGATCACCAGATCATTCCAGGACCAAATTACACACAACCACTGACATTTATTTACACCTCGGGGTAATTCGGAAAAGCCAGTGAACCTAATGTACATGTCTTTGGACTGTGGAAGAAAACCAGACGTGCAAACTCCACACAGCCAAGCCTGAGACTAACCCAGAACCTTCTTGCTGTGGGGCGGACGTATGGAAAGGAAAAAGACCAGGGCTACAGTACTCAGCCAACCCTTTGAAATGCCACCTTGAGGGTACCACTGACCCTACCTCAGAGGCTCTGCATGATATAGAACATGTATTAGTCAATATATTACTTTAAAAGCCAAATAAGTCGAGAAAATCTTGAGGAAACAACCCAGATAAAGCACCTCACCCTTATGAGATACCAACAAAAGTACTAAAAAAAAGGTAGTACCAAGCTAGCAAGAACTCTCAGCTGTCTTATTTGAGCTTTGTTTCGCAAAAGGAGCCATGTCAACCCAATTCATAAAAGGGACTCAAAGTCTGACCCATCATCCGCAATTTCTGTCCTGAGTAATAGAAGTAAGGTTATGGAATCGGTTATACAGATGAAAATGTGAACGTACTTACTCACAAATAATCTCATACAGACAATTTGTCTTTAGACCCATCATACAGATTTTCTAACCATCCTTTCCCAACAAGCCATTTTTCCCATTCTATTTATTCTGAGCCATGCCTTTAAAAACCTATTAAACTGGGAGGAGTTTTGAGTTTTGTGCTGCAGTGTCATTATGGAATAATTTTCCAGAAGACACTGTTGGTAGGATTAGTAACAATGGAGCCCAATCCATCAAGAGTCATGTGCACAAACACTTACCGAACATGGCACATCTCTGCACATTGTTCTTAAACTGCTATGAATCATTGATTGGACCATGGGGTTGTCATGCAAAGTACACAAATTTCCTATATGCAGGATTGCTATGTTGTACCTTGCCTTGTGGACTACTGTTCATACAGTGGCATGCAAGGAAAATGATACATGGCTTTCCATTCTTTATTTAAATTTTTTTACAAATAAAAATATAAAAAGTGTGACGTGCATTTATATTCAGACCCCTTTTCTCTGATATTACTCCACTGCAACCAATTGCTTTCAAAAGTTACCTAATTAGTAAATAAAGTCCACCTGTGTGTAATCTTATTTCAGTATAAATACAGCCTCAGTGGTTTGTTAGAGAACTTTAGTGAACAAACCACATCCTGAAGCCCAAGGAACACACCAGAAAGGTGATGGATAAAGTTGTGGAGCATTTTGAAGCAGGGTTAGATTATAAAAAAGATCTCAAGCTTTGAACATCTCACAAAGTACTATTCAATATATAATCTTAAAATGGAAAGAGTATGGCACTGTAAAAGCTGAACAAGCAGAGCATTGATCAGAGAAGCAGCCAAGAGGACCATGGTAAAGGCTGGAAGAGCTGCAGAGATCCACAGATCAGGGGAGTTTACATCCACAGGACATCTGTTAGTTCTGCACTCCACAAATCTGACTTTTATGGAAACGTGGCAAGAAGAATGCCACTGTTGAAAGAGAGAAAAAAACAGATCAAAACAAACTCTTTTTTTTTTTTTTGCTTAAATACAAAACACTATATACGCCAGAGTACTAATACTTCACAACACCCTGAACACACTATCCCCACTGTGAAATGTGGTGACAGCATCATGCTGTGGGGATGCTTTTCTTCAGCAGGGACAGGAAAGCTGAGTTGATGGGAAGATGGATGGAGCCAAATACAGGGCAGTATTTAAAGAAAACCTGTTAAAGACCAGAGACTAGGCTGGACAATGACCCTAAAGATACAGCCAGCAAATCAAAATTTCCATTTCAAAGTCTAAACCTAAATTCAACTGAGAAATTGGGGCATGACTTGTAAATTGCTGTTCACAGACACTTTTCATCCAACATGTCGGAGCTTGAGCTATTTTGCAAAGAAGAATGGGAAAAATGTCAAGTCTATAGATGTGCAAAGCAGTTATAATTGCAGTGTATGAAAGTATTTACTCAGAGGGGCTGAACACAAATGCATACCACACATTAAAAAAATTTCCTTCCACTTCACAATTATGCACCACTTTTTGGTCTATTCATAAAATCTCAATAAAATACATTGACGTTGACTGTAATGTGAAAAAATGTGGAAAGGTTCAAGGGCTATGAATATTTTGGCAAGCCTCTGGAATAGCAGATTATTTAAAAAAAAAAAAGGATTACAGCTTCATGCACACTCTAATTTTTATTTTTTACTTTTTTTGTCACTAGTGATATAGATGGATTTGGATGTTCTGAATAAACTACTTGAAGAACCATGGAATACTGAAGATGTTCTTGTTTATGCTCAAAGACATAAGTTTGACAGTAAAATTATTATTATTTAGAAATGTATTACCTGACATTGAATAATTTCACTCATAAGAGTAAATGCAAAATTTTAGTTTTTTAAGGCTTTAAAATAGCCCTCAGTGTAGAAGTGCAGATATGCTGAAGAGATGGTCTGTGGCAATGATGGCCCGTACAAGAATTCTTCTTATGGTTGCATGTTGCCTTACACTTTTTGTGTATAAACCAGACTGCAAAACTCATAGAAACCAAATCCAACAAATTTTGCTCAAAGAGACCACAGAAGATATGAAATATCAAGCTTTGCTCCAAGAATATGAAGAGCAAAATCATCACTATACCGCAAGCCTGAGAAAACAGATCTTCCATTTAAAATATGCTCTAAGAGAAAAAAGACGTCTACAGGAGTCTGTGCAACCACCTGCTATCGTGCATCCAGCGCAGTTGGAGCAAACACACAGAAGTACCATAGAACTTGAGCCGTTCCTTCGCAAGCAACTCCATCGTATGAATCGTCATGTAGGTGTGAACATACCAAATGAGTATGCTGTGGTGCCATTTGAAACTTTCACACTTAACAGTATCTATCAGCTTCAGACTGGGCTCACAAGGCATCCTGTGAGAAAAACTCTTCGAAGGGATGTGGCTGGGGCATTAGAAGCAGCTCTTCATATCCTTAATGGTCCAAAAGATAAGGATGACCCTCAGCATCGTAAAATATATTCTCCACGTGATTTCTTTGAGGGTAAGAATACTTTTGATTGCCACCTTTAATTAATTTCCAGATGCTTTAATTCAAAATAACTTGGAGGCAGAATGCATAGCAAGCTTATAGATCTCTATCTATCTATATCAGTACAAGTTTCTGTAAAACAAGGCAAGTTGATTTGTATGACCACAGTTCCAAAAATGTTGGGATGCTTCTTAAAATATAAAGATTATGCAATGTAGTGAATCTCAAAACCCCCATATTTTATTCATGATAAAAGCGTACAAAATGTTAGTCCAGCATTTTGTGATGATTTAAATGGTAAAATTTGGTAGAGAAGCTTGAATGACATCACTGTACCATAAAATATCATTGGCCATTAAAAATGGCTGCCTTACTGCCAATCTAAAAGTGTTAAGTATAGTTTTCACTCCACAGAGCTTCAGTGCAACACCTCATAATAAATATATCTACCACAAGGGATGGAGATTATTATTCTATTATTATATCAACACTAAACTCTGTTCTGAGTTCTCGCCCTTCACTTCCTGAAATTTGCAATTTTGAGATAATATGAGTTGCTTGATGAACTTTAGTTATTTCTTCTTTTATTTTATAGCATGTCTCTGATCTCAGGAACCTTTCATACAGCTGGGAATAATTTAAAGAAATTCACTTATATATTCAAAAATACCACAAATTCAGAAAAAGAAACATGGATTTCTCTCCTATTCCAATATTATCACATCTGTTCTGTAATAAACTCTGGGTTGCAAACTCAATCTGGAGAAAAATTGAACAGAAGAATTTTGTAAAATGTCATATTTTGACAGAGTGGTAATAAACATTTAAATTTAAATTTAAATTTATATTCCCTCAAATAAGCCATTGTTGAACTCATTAGGCTCATCTTGCAAGAAAAAAAGGTCATTAAAAACAAACTCACTCTGAAATGAAGTACTTTGAAAAAGATATGATCAAAAAAACGTGGGCATTATTTTAAATATTGACAATTCGAGATGTTCGGGATAATTTCCTGAAAAAGATTGTTCCAAATAACACTCACACCATATTTCATTCTTGTATCACGCAGTGAACTACTCCATTAATTGTCGGCAGCTCCACTATGTTGAAAGTGAGACATTTTACTACTTCATGAAAACTATTGTCTTAGAAATCATAGTCTGTAAACACAGCTCAAGAAAAATGCAGGCTTTTGAACTGACTGCTGTTAACAAACCGAATGATCCCAGAAAGAGATGGTGATGTTTCTGGACCACGTCCACATATGAGTTTTCTTTGCATGATAGAACTTCAACCTGCATTTGTGAATGGCACTGCTAACTGTGTTCACATACAGTAATTTCAAAAAGTGTTCCTGAGCCAGTGCACTGATTTCCATGACAGAATCATGCGTATTTTTCATGCAGTGCCATCTGTGAACCTGAAGATCATGAAGATTGCTCAGAGAGATTTCTCCACATTCTCTGAATCTTTTGATGATATCGTGCTGTAGACGATGAGATATTCAGTTTTCACAATTGAAGGACTGAGAGCCACAGTGATCTAAAAACTGAAAATGAAATGAAATAAGATCATGATTCATTTTTATCTGCTGTTAATGAACAAAAAAGGAGTTCCGTTCATCTTCCTTATGATCTTCAGTCATATCGTGAGCATTATCCCTGATTTTTTTCTATTGCAAAAATTCCCCTCATTTTTCTTAAAAAGCTTTCTGCTGGATTGGTCACTCTGATTTTCAGCCCTTCAATTGTACATGGAGGAACATTATTCTAAAATTATTTCACAATTTGTAGATGCAGTTTTTTGCAGATTGGTGAACCTCTGTGTCATGGAGAGAATCACCTATAATCTTTAACACATTGGCAATTCTAAGCAATAAAGGAGGTCAGGCTCAAGAATAAATCTTCCCCTGACCTCAGCGCATTGCCTTAAAAACCCCAAAGGCAGCACACATTGGCCGGCGCTAATTAGTTAATACTAAATTACCACTTTAAATTCACTTTAACTCTTCTGCAATGGCCTGGCAGGCTGTCCAGGGTGTACTCTGCCCTCCTTATAATTCTTTAAATCTCCAATGATACTAAATTACAGGTCAATCCAATATTAAGATATGATTGTATCTTCATTAATAACATACCAGGAATTCAGTGAACATGTTGCCCTCTGATTTATCAGGACTGTACGTTCTGATGTAAGCTGGATTTAACAGTTTAAAGGCAGCCATTTGATACCTCTCAACTTGTTTGTGTTAAGTGCTCTCTGCATTATGGCTGAACTCGGAGTTCTTTGTCAAAGAATACTTAAACTATAGAACATCCAGAATTTATTTTTTAAAATATATTCCTCATCTGCCCAGATGTTAGTTTTTTTATTTTTTTATACGCAATCATATTACTGACCTGCTGCCCAAATAACTAACCCAAATAATGAGTTACCTCTTCCTCCAACTGTTTCTTTTTAGTAACGCTTATTTTACCTTTTGTGTGAGCTATGAAGGTACAGTGAAGCAACGATTTTTGTTCCGCAGGAAATTGTGTGTGTGTCTGTCCGCAGTCCACAAGTGCACGCACGGCCCTGGTAAGCGATGACCTATCGTGTGAACTATATGTTGTTCATGTTATTATTACTAGACATTTGAGAGCTTAGGGAACTTGTACTAAAGTAAAGTTAGACAGAACATACATGTGTCCGATTG
>JAOUQZ010043542.1:0-12889 GCA_028564935.1 Neosilurus hyrtlii | reverse complement strand
GCCTGGCGAGCTGTCCAGGGTGTACCCTGCCCTCGCCCAGAGTCGGCTGAGATGGGCGCCAGCCTCCCTGCGACCCTGATTGGGATTAAGCGGTTCAAAAAATGAATGAATGAATTAATTACATATAGCACAGCCACCTCACACAAGAAGGTCATGGATTCACGTCCTGGGCTCGGCGAGGGCATTTCTGTGTGGAGTTTGCATGTTCTTCCTGTGAAACCCTGTGGTGTTTCCTTCTACAATCCAAAGACATGCACATCAAGCTAAGTGTTCCAAATTACCCCTAAGTGTGTGTGTGTGTGTGTGTGTGTGTTGCTCTGCGATGGACTGGTAAGCAGTTCAGGGTGTATCCCACCTTCACCCAGAGTCAGCTGAGATAGGCTCCATCCTCCCCCTAATAAAAGATGAAGCAGTTCAGAAAATTAATTAATGTCTTAAAAGTGGTCTCTGAAGTGCAGTGCTGTTTTTGTTACTGATCCAATATCGTAGAAGTTATAAAATAAAAACTAATAATATAATAAAAAATTTAAATTCGGTTGCCTCGGACGTTTGTACGGTACCGTACTGAATACATATTGGTAGTTGTTCTGTAGTGTAAAACTAGGGTGGGAGAAATGGGTTGACCATGTAAACTAGCCACAGCTGTGTGAAACTATGTCAACAACTTAAAATGAAAATATTTTAGGAGTAGAGGTCAGGAGTCAAAGGTGAACAATGAAGTCACATTCCCTCTGCATGCTTACTTCTCTATTCCAAAACTGATCCATTCAATACTTCCTGCCTTGGACTGATCAAACTCCCCTCTGAAGGGTTAGGGTTTATTTAAATCTGTGTCTTGATCTAGACCCCTAAAGAGAGCGGCACTTCTGACTTGCTCACACCAGGTACAGTGTGCTCTCCTCCAGACACCAGCATTAAACCACACCCAAGCCTGAAGGACTGTTTCTCACAGCAAGCAGACGATCGTGTTCAGTGAAAAAAAACAAAAAAACGTCTATTTCTTGTAAATAAAAAATATGTTTTTACAATCAAACACTTTCATTACAAATGTTGTTCCTTTTATGGAATTCATCTTGATGAAAAAGGGTTAGCATTTAGCTTAGGAATGAACCATGATTTCTGAGGGTAATTTTTTTTTCTGTAGTGACGTTTCAGGACACAGAATATGAGCTGATATCCTAGGAGTGAATTAGCCAATCAGAGTGCACAACTGCTAATATTTAGTAACCTAACAGAATAATATGGTATATTATGGAGTCCTACTCAATAGCTATAAGCACCACTAGAGAGGAATGGAACATAGAAATGTTATAATGTGGCATTTAAATGTGAATCGTCCACTGAATATTGAATTCATTAAAACTTTTGTCTGGAGCCATGAAGTATATGGACAGTCATGTTGAACTTTGTACCCCAATGCAGCAGATGGAACAGAATTTTTAAGTTATTATAAATGATTCATTCTGGTAACCCAGAGAGAAGATTTAAACTAATATGTGCATGAAACAGAGGGATGAAGAATGACACACCTGTATGGTTTAATAAAACCACACACACCTACATATTCTGTATCAAAGGGAACGATAATGAATAGAGAAACCTGAGATTATCCTTGGGGTAGCAGGGTGGTGTAGCAGTTAGCACGGCCCCCTCACAGAAAGAAGGTCCTGGGTTCACGACTCGGGCTTGGCGAGGGCGTTTCTGTGTGAAGTTTGCATGTTTTCCCCGTGCTTACATGGGTTTCCTTTAGGTACTCCATTCCTCCCACAGTCCAAAGACCTGCACATTTAGCTACTTGGCTGCCCCATCGGTGTGACTGTGAATGGTTGTGTGTGATGGCCCTGCTGTTCAGGCTTGTACCCTGCTAAGTTCAGACCAGTTGCATCTTGAAGAAAATTGGTGACTTTAACCTTGCACGAGCACTGAACACCTCAAACAACACCTTTGTCGACTGCAGAACACACTAACCAGATTGAAATAGCTACACTGACTTCCCTAGATCCCGCAGAAGTCATGCATTGCACATTTATGGCTCCTCATGTAACAAGGTCAGACCCCTTCCATATATGGTAAAGGACTCTGGGGCTCATCTTTTGATGCTCCTTATATGGAAACACTCAGTTAGTTATTTGAAAATGTGGATGCGTTAAGGTACCCAAGTCTTTGAAAAACACTTGAGGTATACTTTTCATTTAACTTATCAATTTAATTAACAGAATTATTTTAATTTCTTGACTGACTGCCTTTAACCTTTCATCAGAATGCAGCAATGAAAGGCATCACATAAAGTGCTTATCTCATTCACCAGTCTTGGTGTAATTTGATATTTTGGTGAGTATCACACTGCGATATCATGCTGTTCGGTCATTAAACTCAAACTGTTTTCATGCAGCCTGCATCACAATCTCTTTGAAATCTCGGACACCGAGCTAACAGACACCCATTCACGCTCGTGCATCTATGACAGTCTATTAGCTGTTTTGATAGGAAGAAAAATGAACGCTCATTAGACAATAGGCGGTTTGCAGCTAGTGGTCACGTGCTTGGATACCACATAGCAACGCCATAATTGGACAGTAATCATTCTGCTCACGTGACGAGTTAGACTGAGTTGCATTATAAACAGACTACTAAAGATATCTTTCTATTCTTGATACCAAGTCTTGAAAGTGTGCAGAGCTTTCACAAAATACCAGCAACAGGTTTCGTTAGAAATAAATGGGGATTGTAAACAAGTTATAACTAATAATTTATAACCAATTACCAATCAGTAAACAGGGGATGAGCCTGATTCAAATCTTAAACATATGGGTGCCAGTCTGTGAACTGAAGCCTGCAGTGGTGGAATCATTTGTAAATATTGTACATAAATTATAAGTATCATATAACTATATGAGTATATGCTTGATTATTTACATAAATTTCAAAGCTTTGTTGTTTATGAGTCTAACTAACCAGGTGTCACTTACTTTCTGCACTTGCACCTTAGCTGCTTTTATAGGAAAATGGCAGGTAGAACGAATAGGAATCGGATTTCGAAAAAGACTTTTGTCCCTCAACTCTTCTATCCAGACAGGTAATATTTGATTGAGCATGGGGAGAACATGCAAACTCCTCACTCGAACCCACGACCTTCTTCTGTGAGGCGGACGTGCTAACCACTACATCGCCGTGCCGCCCCCTATAATGTTTCTGGGAATGGAAATAAAAGTTGGAGATGATAAACGAATCAGTAATGCTTCAGTTGATCTCCGGTATGTCTCAGCTTCACATCTGTACCCATGCTCAAGTAAAGCCTGTCTCAGAATAACAGTGTTCTTAGAGAAATGGAGCACATTCTGGCACGCAGGCGCAGAACTTCTACTGCAGTGTTCCAGTGACGCCAGAGAAAAACAGAAAGAGACAGAGAGTGAGGTCATGCCCTTTTCCACAAAGGCTCTGTCCATGACATCGTTGATGTCATGGGGGTGAGAGGTCAACAGGGCAAACAGTGTTCTCATCAGCAGTCAGGAGCTTTTTTAGTAATGGTATGTGTGTGTGTGTGTGTGTGTGTGTGTGTGTGTGTGTGTGTGTGTGTGTGTGTGTGTGTGTTGGAATCCATACATGTAATGGTCATTAATGAGTAGATCGATATCTAAATAGCTCAGTAAATGCTATATATTTTGTAAAATATACTTTATTGTATATTTTTATATTATAGTAGTGTGAGTCTAATCAGTAGTGAATAAGCCATTAGAGATTCTTTAAACTTCTATGAAGGAGGAACAGTGTGTGCCTGTATTTTCTAACCATATGGATATATCAACACCGGGTGCACTTCGGCACACTCATACTTTCTCTTGACCTTGAGTGAGATAACTGATCTAAAAAAAAATATGAGGTCAAGTACGCGTGTTTGGGGTTAATGGGACTAGCTTCTTTAGAGCTGACCTCTTCCACTGGAACTTATCAAGAAGCTTATGAGATAATTGGGTCCCTGGTGGGAGCAGTAGAGAAACTGACATGCTTACACCAGCCAGCAGGGGAAACTTCTCTCTTCTGACCCCTTCTTGGATGCATAAAGGGGTTATAGATTGTTGTGTAGCCACAAATTTGGTCATAGCGCTGTGAGCACGAAGACCCTGAATGTCAGTTTGCAGCTATAACCACACTCTACTACTTCCAAAACAAATAACTAATATTTCTGAAAAAAAACACACATATTCCAAGAGGGCCAACACACACACACACACACATACACAAAAAAAATCATTCACACTTACACCCAGGGGTAATTTGGAACACCCAATTAGCCTAATGTGAATGTCTACTCACTGTGGGAGGAAACCAGAATATCCAGAGGAAATCCATGCAAGCACAGGGAGAACATGAAAATTTCACACCTCACTGAGCCCAGGGCTCAAACCAGGGACCTTCTTGCTGTGAGGTGGATGTGCTAACCACTACATCAGTTTATAAACTGAGTGAAGATTTTACTGATGGGCTGCTAACTCAATTTAAGGGAAGAGGTTCATCACAGCCATGCCCTCAATTAAAAGTGTGTACAATGAGAAAGAGAGAGAGAGAGAGAGAGATACACACACACATACAGAGACAGACAGATGGACAGAGAGAGAGAGATACAGAGAGACAGAGGAAGACAGAGAGAGACTAAGAGACAGACAGAGAGAGGGAAAGAGAGAATGGGAGAAAGACAGAGAGAAAGGTTAGAGACAGACAGAGAGAGGGCGAGAGAGACAGAGAGACAGACAGAGAGAGACACAGACAGAGAAAGATATACTGAAAGACAGGGAGAGAGAGAGAGAGAGACAGACAATGAGACAGACAGAGAAAGAAAGAGAAAGATTGAATGAGATGGACAGAAAAACAGGGAGAGAGGGGGGGGGGTTCTGGGGTGAACACAACAAGTTAGTAATCAACACTGCAGATAAAATGCTAACACTGTCATAAGTCTGTAAGTCTGGGATCATTCCATAAAGTCACACCATAAAACAATCCAACATGCCAAAAACATCGAGATTATTACAATACGTGTCATCAAATTCAAGCAATCACTCTCAGATCTCACTGTAACATTAGTATACAGTGTTTCTGTCCCATGCTGTTACTGTACCTACCTCGACCGATGCCCCCTGTAGGCAGTTGAACATTTTACAGAACACCTGGAAGGAGGAGGAAGGGAGCAGCGAACATGAGACAGTCATTCAAACAATCACAAACATGTCAGTCTCTGTCTGAGCCTGCGGGCCTGAAAATCACACAACTCAAAACAGATCTAATATATAAGGCTTGATTCCTGCGGGAGCAGCACCACTGGCACAATGTCAGTGTGAAGGGAAAGATAGAATGAGTTTACAAATGAGACCCAGGCGATCGGAGGAGATCTGAGCTGTGCGGCTGAACACTAATGAGATTACGCTCAGAATGCTATTCATATGCAGATTTATTCATAGATGCATTAGTGTTCAATTTCCATCCTGATGCTTTCTAAACCTGTTGGATCCTGCTGTGCTTTCACAATATGGGGTGGGTTTTTTTTAGGTATTTTATTATCCCTGATCCCTCACCTGCACTGCTACTGCTAAATCTCACTCACTGGCTGCCACGTAGTGCATACACTCTGATAAAGGCCACGCCCAACATGGCACAGAGGCCTTTCGGCTAGTTCATACATGGCTTTCCTTTCACCTCTGGCTTCTGAAGAATGACCATTTTAAAACGATATTTATAACAAACCATCAGAATTCTTACCTTTCCTCCTCAATTCCACCTTTTCAGAACTGCATGTCATTTCATTTAATAAATATTTTGAATCATGCTTTATACACTGGTAAATTATACGTTAATTTATCTCTCGTATCTGATTGGTGGAAAGCCACCAGCTAATTCTTGGTATTCTTTTATGAATCAAATTCTTCAGCACTGACATCATATAAGTTAAATGATTATTAAAGGATTAATGCACTAATGTTCCCCCTCACAGATATCATATAAGAAAGATCGGCTGTGCCTCGTGATAGACAGCTCCCCCTGTCCGCCATCTTGGTTAATGTTAGGTTTTAACTTTTGATTGTGTGTACACTGAATATTAAGAGGAAAAGACACAATTGCATTGCAATTCAAACAAAGAAATTCCCAAGTACTCGGTTTTAGATTTTATGATACGTCATACCTTTCACTGGGGTAATGCGACACAGGATTGGTCAGTTCAAACTAAGAACTACATGTAGCATACACAGGATAGGCTAATTAGAGTGTTGTCAGCAGAAAAGGTGTGGCTAGTTACAACTCTTTGCAAGGTCTCTGATTTCTACATGTGCTGTTTGGTAGAGATGGGTCAGCTTCCGAAATTTTGATTTGGGTTCGGTTGTGCTTATAAAACCGAGTCCGCATAAAGAACTATATACACTGTGTTCCGGGTTAACTTGTTTTCATGTGAACTGGTGATACTGGCTTACAGATGTTTACTTTCTGCTATTTCTACTGACGTTTTCCTTACTTCTGTTGGACTTCTGCAAATTCATCAAGACTATAAATCTGATTCAGAGTGAAATCTGATGCTCCACTTGGTTGTTCAGTAAAGTCAAACATGCGTCGTGTCTATGTGTTTTTGCAGCAAAACAAATTATACAAACAAAAGCAAATAAATGACATATATAAACTGCTAGTTAAAATAAGCAAAGCGGGTTACGAACTTGAGCCTGTGGGCATAAAATACCCTGTCATGCACCAGCACGTCTCCCAGCCATCTGAGAAAGCCGTGAATAATCTAGTTATATTCTCTCTCCCAAAAGCACAGCTAGACCCACGTGTTTACTAGTCCCGACTTAACATGGCTCTCCGTGTTATCTGGTAACAGTAATCCAGTCTGTACTAACAGTGATTAAACATGAAGCTGTTGGAAATGTAATCTAATTTTCTCCTCTCATTTCTTTTATACCTCGCATTGTGCAGTTTTTATTTTTGTATACATACCCGTCTGCACTAATGCTACATCTTGATATGGGATATTTCCGGTTTAGGTTGGAGAGTGGCTCAGTAAGGTAGGGTGGCTACGTTCTTTTTGAACACTTCTATTCACCTTTATGTAAGCATGCATCATTTCACATCAAATATTGTAATTGTATCGCTAAATGTATGTTTAGAGAGAGAAAAGATATTGAGTATTCTGTATTAAGTTTCTATTCCAGCCTCTGATCTTTCGCCAGTATTCTAAGATTAAAAATTATTAAAAATTCTGTAGAATTTGACACTTTTCAATGGCAAAACTGCAACCGAAAATGAAAAACTGGGTTGCAGGCTGACAACCGAACCAAAACCAATCCATAATTTCAGAACCAAAAATCTCTAGTGTTTAATTTACAAAAATAAAAATAAAACAGAGTGTGTGCTCAATTTTAGCCATTTTTTCTGAGGCTGGATAAAAAAATATCCCGGCTTCTCATCAGAACTTTTTGAAAACCTTAATGTGGCAGGTGGGATTTTGGTTTGTTTGTTTGTTTGTTTGATTGCTTTTTTAATAGAAAAATGAGGTGACTGTCGAAGCCCAAAAGCTTTTAAAGCTAAATGCAGGTAAAGTAATTGAAGCCATATAATCCACCCTAGATGAGCAGTCTTTTACATGAACATTTAACATGTATTAAACTCTGAAACTCTGAACACTGTCTATAGAACAGCAGCCTTGCAGAAGTCTTTACAAAATAGAACCATTTCAAACAGAACTAAACCAATCTCACAATCACAATCACAGTCACCTTCTGTGTTGTTTTTACCTTGTCTCAGGCGTTTTTCGAGGTTTTGAGCGTGGTTTAAAAAAAAATTATAATTTGATGCGGCGCCAACTTCCAAGTGCGAGCACTGATAAGAAACTGGAAAATTTTAGTATAATTTCCAGTGAAGCGCTGCAGCCCTGATGTGTCACAACTTTATTTCATTTTCTCACTCTTGATGCTGATGTAAGTCGTATCTGAGAGTGAGTAGCAACAACCAACAAAGCAGCACTTGTTGGTTTCCCCACCGATAAAGCACCGTTAGTAGGGTAGAGATTATCTATCTTATTTTTTATCAATGTTCCTCCTCTCCCATGCCACCCTAGAGAGAATGCTCCTCGCAACAAGCCGCTAAAGTCACTATTGATGGAGTAAAAGTCTAATTCTTGAAAATAGAAATTACCACCAGATACTTTAATTCCATATTTTGTTCAGTAGTTTTGTGGAATTTGACCAGAATGAACCGTAAACTGTGTTAATAACAACACGCGGCACTTCTGGCCTTCAGGCTTGGCAGATAAACACCCCACCCCCACACCACCCCCGATCTGAATAATTTTCCATATCATACTTCTCCTCATTCAATAACTGCTTGAAATGTCGGCATACAATGGTATACAGAGCAAGTTATTGAGTCACGGATTATCATCAGGTACTATACACAATTGTGCTGTCAGTGTCATGATTGATGCTGGCTCCGTACAGGTAAAATGGGAGTAAATCTACCTTGTGTTTGCACAGCTGTACACATCCTCCCCACATTAGTATGGGATCAGACTAAATGCAGTGTTTACATGATATACAGGACAGTAATATTTAACCACTCTGTACACTACTCCTATTTTATATTATCATATATGAACGCATTATGCTACAACATTATGTCATCAGGTCATAAACACTCATATCAGCTTACCTAAACAACAACATCAACAACAACCACAAGTTATTGTACAGTTCTGCACATGTAAAAGGAAAAGTAGCACACATTTTACCTGCACTGACTTCCTCATGAACATCTGGATGGGGTTTAATATCACAATGAAGTGCAATGTATAATATTTATAATAAATAATGTGCATTCAGCAGCAAGTGTAGTCTTCCATATATTATACAAGAAACACTCAGATAACAGATAATCAACCTTTATGTGCTCACAACACCACCACCACCATCTCTCTCTCTCTCTCTCTCTCTCTCTCTCTCTCTCTCTCTCTCTTACACACACACACACACACACACACTCTCTCTCTCTCTCTCTCTCTCTCTCTTGCTCACACACACACACACACACTCTCTCTCTCTCTCTAACTCTCCCTCTTACACGCACACACACACAATCACAAACTCGCTCTCTTTCACACAAACACACACTCTTTGTCTCCCTCTCTGTCTCTGTCTCACACTCTCTCTCGCTCTCTCACTTACCTCCCTCTCTTTCTCTCACACACACACGCACGCACGCACACACACACACACACACACACACACACACACACACACACACACACACACACATTTAAAGAAGTCCTTTTATATGAGTGTTGTACATGCCATCAGTCATCTTAGTTTCACTGTTACATGTGCTGAAAAATAATGAAAACATTTTAGCCAGCAGTGAAACAATAATATGCAACATAATATGCAAGATTTCTGTACTAAAATGTAAAAACAGGACAAATATTAACCAAAATGTGTAGCATTTGCAGCATTTGTAATGAAGTGTGCTAATTTTATTTTATTAAAATAATAAAAAAGTTTATGATCCATTGTAAATAATTGATACATAAAAGGGATGGTAATAAAAAAAAGCTGTTGGTGCATGATTCATTCATTCATTCATTTTCTGAACCGTTTATTCCTAATTAGAGTCGCGGGGAGGCCATCTCAGCCAACTCTGGGCGAGGGCGCGGTACACCCTGAACAGCTCGCCAGGCCATCGCAGGGCCAACAGTCACACAACCATTCGCACTCACTCTCACACTCACATCTAGGGGTGATTTGGAACAGCCAATTAGCCTACTGTGAATATTTTAGGACTGTGGGAGAAAACCAGAGTACCCAGAGGAAACACAGGCAAGCACAGGGAGAACATGCAAACTCCACACAGTTGGGAATAGAACCCCTTCATTATGCCACCGTGCCGCCCGGGGGATATAATTGATAACTAGTAACTGTGTTAAATGTAAGGGTATGGCACATCAAAGCATACATGATCTTATGAGTTTGGATCTCTCCCCAGCCTCTCAGTGTTCCCCTCTTTAATAAGGGGCCAAGTGCTTAACTTTCTTTTAGCATAAAATTGTGCTTGCATGCATATTTGTAAAATTTTGCATTGTTTTGTATCAATAATTTATGGCAAACTAATCATATTAGATCAGGGGCTGTACTTTGTCAGGTCACATTATGCACAATCATCCAGAATCAGTGGTATTAGTAAAACTCTTTTGTACTATCTTTGTTGCTCTAAAATATTTTTTGATAAAATATGAATAGTGGCTAGAGACCTGAATTAATGTTGAACGTTAGTGAACACAAAACATTGTGTGGTGTGAGTAACAATTAACTGAGAATTAAAGGAAAATAAAGTGGACATGTCTGGTGCTGTTTCAATTCCATAGGCCACTCATTACAAGGCTGTGGTGCCCATGTTCTTGTATCACATCCCTTATCCTAGTATATACTAGTGTTGATCCTAAAGTTGTAAAATGTTAAATAAAATTGTATGTTGAGCTTTTCTTTAGGATATTGGAAGTCTGAATTCTCAAGATGCAGCAGTAATCTATAGCCATTAGTGGTGTAATGGTGCATATATTTGTACCATGCTTCTGCGTACAGAACATTCGTCATCTTCATTCATTTGCTGAACTGGTTCTCCTACTGGAGTTGTGAGGAGAACATCAAACTCCACACAGAAACGCTCTTGCTGAACCCAAGACTGTAACTCAGGAACTTCTTGCTGTGAGGCAGACACCACCATGCTGCCCTGTGTAAATATAGCCTAACTATAACCATGTACATTATGTTCATATCTTTTTTTATATTCTAATGGTCAGTCAACTGAAATCTGTGAATAAAGTGATGTGTGGCAAGATACAGCATGCCCTCTCTTATACATTTTTGTGTTAGGAACTAAAATGAAAAAAAAAACTTAATTTCCTCTTTGATTCCACGTAGCATTTCTCAACTATCCTGTATCTTTCACTTGCATGGTTTGGGGACATTTTGGTTTTCCAGTAAACTACAGTAGCAATGGACAAAGACAAGTTGATTAGACAAAGGTGAAATCAGGTCTGTTGCAGGCAGTATGCTGTGCATGATTACTCATTTTAGCCAATATTATCCAAGTGCGGATACCATTACAGAGAAAAAGAATTTTTTTTTTCAAATGCAGGAGACAGTAGAAATTTTAATAGAATAATAACAATTTATTATATAACTATATTTTATTTATTATAATATAGTTATATAACTAGGAATTTGTGGACATGTATGCAGAAGAGGAGAGATATTGGGTTTTTTTTCTAAGTGTGTAATCCAGTCCTATCATAAGCAACAGTCTGAAAAGATTCCGTTGGCTGACTGAGTAAGCATCTGTTAACCTTCACCCTCCCTGGTTTGCTGGTGGGTGGGAACTGACATGTGACCAAATTAGAGAGAAACCTTTGCATTCTTAGCACACAAAATAGCAAAGTTCAGCAAAGTACAAAAGTAGGTTAGTAGTCTCATGTGTCTTGATTACTGTCTTATATGTTATCTGTGGTTCTCTGTGGGAGTATTTTCTGACTGATTGATTGATAACCACAGGATTATTGGACAAGACCCTCAGGTTCTTCACTGTGTCAGATTATAGCTACAAGGCATTTACCTAAATGAGCTACTAAAAATTAATGTCAAGAATTTAGGTAAACAGCCTATCATGGTTCTTGCTCTGCTGGCTGACTGGCTGCATGCAGCATTGGGCATGTTAAGATTGTGTCTTTTAACCATGAAATTCACATGGTTTACCTGCTTACGGCACAAGTTGAATCTAGGAGTCTACATGGTGACCTGTACAAAGTCAAGCACAAGAGGAATGTAGCATAAAAGAAAATAGCATAAACATTTTGTATTTTTTGAAGACATGTTAGCTGCTCCAGTGAACTGTAAGATTATGCCATTCTTTCAAAAAGCCCATCCATGCCTTCTTTTCTAAACATTTTAGCATTTTTTCATAAAGCACAGTGTTAGGGACTGATGTTACGAATTGGCTATCAGTCATTTTCATTGTGTTTTCAAGTGTGTGAGGGAGGTGAAGTGAAAGCTAGCTACAGTCTACAGGTTAAAACACTTTCATACTGTATATATTTACTTCTTTTTTGCACCAGCGCCTTGGTGAAACTGTAGGCTGAGAGTATATTTATCATTATTACTATGGCATCAAATAGAAATACTCACGCTAACCCTACCATAGCTCCCATATAAAACATTAATGCCCCTTTGAGGAAAGAAGAGATTATTCTGAGGGGAAATTTTCTTAATATACAGAGTGAAAATTACTGTTAGACATCTCTTGAGGGTAGCGACAGTCTCGTCTGTCTCCTACAGTCTTATAGTTAGATACAGAATGGATGAACAGAGCTAATTATACCTCACTGTGAGTGGTACGTCATCATGGCAGCCTGGGAAGGCTTCCAAAAGTGCTGTTCCCCACACACAAAACACTGACGTCATGACCTGGTTGTAGTAAGCAGTCTTCAAGCAGCAGGATGTGTGCCATTGGCCCTTTGTTTGGCACTGAATCCTATCTAGTCAGGCACATCTATTTGTTGTTGGATTTTCTCATACACAGGCTGCTTGTTTTTAAGAATAAACAACTGAGTGGGATAGTTTCTCTGTTTTTGTATTTATTATATATAAGGAATAATTGTCTCTTAGGACCAACTTGTATATTTCTAAGCAAAATCATTACACTGACTTTGTTCATTCATTCATTTTCTAAGCCACTTAATCCTAATTAGGGTCGCGGGGAGGCTGGTGCCCATCTCTGCGCGAGGGCAGGGAACACACACACACACACACACACACACATATATATATATGTGTGTGTGTGTGTGTGTGTGTGTGTGTGTGTGTGTGTG
>JAOUQZ010043541.1:0-12891 GCA_028564935.1 Neosilurus hyrtlii | reverse complement strand
CTATATCTTTGTCTATTATATATATATATATATATATATATATATATATATATATATATATATATGTGTGTGTATATGTATATATGTATGTATGTAACCGGTGTGCTCTGCGTTGTGTAATTATGTTATTAAGGAGACCACACCAATGTCATCCCAATGAGCAATTTTATTGTAGTGCTGACACTGACAATGACAGAAATAAAAGTCCCCACCAACCACTTCCTCCAAAGTGGCATGTGGCAAAGAGGAAGTGATTAGGTTGGACTGGTCAGTTTTATAGTGGGTAAACAGGGTTCCCCAATTGAGGATGCAAGGGCATAAGGTCTACCCAAACTCCGCCAAAGAGCATTTCTCTGTCAGGTTAAGCAATAAAAAAATAAAAATAAATAACATTTTGTGTAATTATACAAAACATAACCCGTATTACATAAAGTTTGACCTTTGTTACACACACACACACACACACACACACACACACACACACACACACACACATATATACATATATATATATATAAAATCCTGAGTCGATTTTCCGTAGAATAGTGCTCGATACGTCGAAGTACAGCTAAATATATTGTCTATAATATTGTCTATATATTATATATCTATATATATGTGTGTGTGTGTGTAATATAAGGTTCTCTCGAAGATTTATTCATAAGAGTGCTGGTGCAACATCCTGCCTTATAAAGTTATTGTGCAACTTATGCCACACTCTAAACAGAACCAGATAAAGTGTAGTGACTGCGTAGCTCCTGTAGGTGGCAGTGATGCGCTAAAATGGTGCCTGACCTGCCATTAAACCGGAGAAGAACTGTAGTCGCTACTGACGGTTTGTTTATGCTATAATCTTTTTATGCTTACCGGAAATATCGCAGGGAACCTCGTGCAGCGTGTCTGTTACTACATCAACAGCACGACATGCCTGTCACAACAGTCACGTTTAGATGCAGTTTAGTATAAATGATAAAACAGTAGTATGTTCAGCTAAGTTGCCTGTCAAGCTCTGTCATACTGAGACAGGATGCGATGCAGGTGCAGCAGCCCATACATATATGCTGGAGCCGGTCATGTTGTCATAGAAACACATAATAGGCGGTGCTATAGATTATACTGCAACCAGCCAGCAGGGGCGCTAGACCTATTCTCTCTCGCTCTCTCTCTCTCTTTTTTTTTACCTTTTTTGAGACATCTTTTCTACCACAGGCGGCAAAAACTTAGATTGTAAGTCATAATTATGGGATACATAATTATGACTTAGCATTTAATAATTCATAACTATGCCTAATGCAGAATTATGATTTAGGATGCTGTCTATTATTTATGTGGCGGCACGGCATAGTGCACGTCCGCCTCACAGCAAGAAGGCCATGGTTTAATTCTCAGCTCAAGTGTTTCTGTGTGGAGTTTGCATGTTCTCCCCATGCTTGCGTGGGTTTCCTCCGGGTACTCCAGTTTTCTCCCACAGTCCAGAAACATGCACAGTAGGCTAACTGGCAGTTCCAAATCGCCCCTAGTATGAGTGTGAATGGTTGTATGAGTGTTGGCCCTGCGAGGGCCTGGCGAGCTGTCTACGGTGTACCCCGCCCTTGCCCAGAGTCGGCTGAGATGGGCGCTAGCCTCCCCGTGACCCTAATAAGGATTAAGCAATTTAGAAAATAAATGAATGAATCTATTATTTATGACTTACTAAAATCTCACAAAAACACACACAACCATTCAAACTTACAATTAGGGGCAATTTAGGGGCAATTTGAAACAGCTGTCTAGCCTAATTCGCATGTTTTTAGGCTGTTGGAGGAAACCAGAGTACCCTGAGGAAACCTGCACAAACGAAGGAAGAACATAAATACTCCACTCTGATACATTCTTGTTGAATGCGGGACTTGAACCCAGAACCTTTTTGCTGTGAGGCAGACATGCTATCTATCTATCTATATCCTGTACACCGCTGCTGACTTTGACAGTGCTGTATGTTTCTGTCTGTATTTGATGCAGGTCCTTGACCAAGATGGCGACTCGACTGACACGTTTCCGTATGAGAGCTTCTACTCTAATTTTTTAGTATTACATCTCTGCATTTCCTTTTTAACACTTTTATTTTGAAAAAAAAAAAAAACTATACAAACCGGAAGTGAACTATAGAAACAGGAAGTGTATCTTATTATTGCGGTTTGCTTCACACTGCTAGCAGAGCGAGTCCTACGTACCCATAGATTACAGCTTTATCTGGAGTTGTATAAATCTTTTCCTATATATATTTGGTGGAAAATAAAATGTTTCGTAGGAAGCTTTCGGCTTTAGATTATCACAATCCTTCAGGTTTTGACTGCACAGGTAGGAGTTTTTTATTTTATTAATAATAATAATAATCCTGGGTTGTTTGAGTCCATGCTCTGAGCAGGAGTCTTAAAGCTGTTCAGTGTCGAAAGTTCGGTTTGGAATCGATGAACTCGAGTAGTTTTATAATTTATTATCTTTATTAAATTCGGTTTATTAGTCAGTCGATATAACTTTAACTGGTTTCAGTTCTGTCGACTTTTCTCTCACTGACGTTTCTCTGAATTCTCGAATGTATTGATTAGTTTCTCTATAATAGCAGTTCGGGCATTAGTTCCGGCTGTGACCTAAATCACAGAATGATATCAATGCGCTCACTGATCACGTCATGATTGTTTTATGTGGTGAATGCGCAACACAAACTAAACCTAATAGTGAACATGTTTAAAAACTTTTATTGGTTTGTTTTTGGTTTAATTAAAAAGCAGTCTATGTTTTTTCTCCCCTGGCAAAGTCTTCAGAGAATCTAACAGAGGACCTGCATCTATTTTGTGGCAAAAGAAAATCAGAATTTTGTTTATTATATTTATTTATTGTGTGCTGTGGGTTAGCATTAATGAACTGGTATGGGGAGTAGTGCTCACTTCCTGCAAGTGACAAAACTCTCACATATTCTGGGTTATGGGGAAGGATAGCTGGACAGAAGCACTTTGTCATGTTGCAAAATACCATCCAAGCATGACTGCTAGTCTCTGCACACCTTGTGATTTCAGCAATCTGGCTAGGTAGAAGATATAGGTTATAGCAGTGCACGTGCACACACACACACACACACACACACACACACACACACACACACACACACACACTGTGAGATGGTCGTTTGAAATTTCTGACCCCCAAGTCGCAAAAAAAAAATGTTGCAGGTGATCTTTGGTTGTAAGACCATGACAATGGCTGTCTTTGAACTTCTCACAGTACAGCATAGGACCACTATTTAGGGGCAACGACCACATTTTATTTATTATACTGGTCATCTTTCATACGGAACAGCCCAAAATCATGCAGCATATACCGCTATACCAATGTATAATAAGAAGAAATTGCATAAATCACCCCTAGCTATGGAGAAAACTATGTTATGGTTTTACGAGTAGGGTAAATCTTTTGGGGTATAATTCCTACCATTTCATTTTGTTAGTTTGTTCATTTTTCAACACCTAACTGGGTCCAGGCCCACCAGATGCAAAGTGGGCGGGTACGGAGTTCAACTGATCTGAACTTTCACACAACGATCAATTACCAATAAAAGCTTAAACATACCATAGATTGGTGCATGGTGCCAAACACTGAGATGCCCGAAACCTTTTCCGTTGGGAAACAACGAACTTGAGTTTAATAAATCAGCCCACATCACGGAAGAGCAGTTTGTTATGGCCGTGTCTAAATATCCTGTTCGTTAGGACTGCAAAAAGAAAGTTTATAAGGATAATAGCCATGATAAAAAATAATCTATATATGATGATGATATTAGCTAAAATAAACTAAAATAATATAAGATGACAATAAGAGCTCTCACGGACCTGCTGTAGGGAACTAGTGCGATGCTGCTCACAGTTTCACTCGGAAAGATTTTTAAGCAGGAAACGTTACCTAGGCAACAAGAGCTGGACGGTGAAGTGATTTGCTTCTCATGCTAGGTAATTTGCGTGACACCCAGAGGCAAAAACGATTTGCTTGTTGTTCATCACTTTCTGGGTGAATGTTTCTTAATGTTCAGCCCAGCCACCTTTCATTCACTTCACACACCTTGTGACTGTAAGTGAGAGTTAGAATGTAGATTTACTGGTAAATTAAGAGCTTGGCTTTAAAGCTCAGCTTTATTTTCACCACAGTGGACTGGTGCACTATCCATATCATTGCTGATGCTACTCTACTTAAACTCGTCCACTTGGGGCAGCAACTTTTTCCTGACCTAGAATGGGTACAATTTTCCAGCTGAGAACAGTGACCTCAGACTTGAAGGTGCTATTTTTTGTCCCAGTGGCTTCACACTGAAAACCATCCCAACCCCACTGCAAACTCATTCAAACCAAGGTCACCATTCGATGATGCTAATAGAACCACCTCCACAAAAAAACAGACACAGAATTCTGAAGCCACCAATCCTGACACCCTCTAGCTCACGGATGTCCCTAGGAATTCCATGACCAGTGCAAAAATCTAATTTTTTCCTCCTGGATTTGTGTTTTGACTAATGGGCGGACTCTCATCTCAAGTACTCTGCAGTATGCTTGGGGAGTGAGAGTCCCCTGTAGTTGAAGAACACTTTCTGGAACCTCTTCTCAAAAATGGGAACCACCATAGCACTGTCTCCATATCCACACAACGTTGAGGCATGTCACCAGGACAGCTCAACACATCCAGGGCCTTGAGATACTTGGTGCAGACATAAAAAATGATATATTTGTTACAAGGACAGTTTGTCACCCAAAGTAGTACAGTGGTGGGAGCATCATGCTGTGGTCCTCCTTGTCTCCAGCTGGGACTGGAGCTGTAGTGAAGATAAAGGGAATCATCGATAGCTCCAAATAACAGTATAATTATTATATTTTCTATATATGAGCTCCTTAGAGCAACAGTGGGCTGAGTCCAATTTTGTCTTGTTTGTTTTGAGTTAAGTACAGAAATTAATAGAGAAAAGTTAAATCTTTCAGATGAATACTGGTCTAAATCCAGGTAGAGTTCCAATTTTGACATAATGGGGGCACATCACTATTGCTCTTAGCTATTTCACTGATTTACTAGTGCAACAGTGGGCTAAGTCCAAAATCCAAGATGGCAGCGCTCATGTGTGAAGCCTCCACATCTAGGAAAAACATACCTGAAAAAGAGGTTCTTCAGTTAATAGAGGACTCAGAAAGCATCTGCATCTGCTTGTTAGTATTTAACTGAATGTTATTCAGTATTTGTTGTAATATGTCTACATTTCCTGGACATTTGAACTTGTACCACTGTTGCACTGAAAAATACAATTTAATCCCAGGTTTGTTGCAATTCTTTAAAACTTAAGTCCAAAATAATATATATCACATATATATATATATATATATATATTTATATATATATATATATATAAATATAATGTGTGTGTGTGTGTGTGTGAGGTAAAAGTATGGATAATAAACAAAAACACTGAAAATAAGTCTCTTTTTTTGAGGAAAAAAGTCATTATTTAGTGTGGCCACCCTTTACTTTGATTACAGCATTTAACCTTTCAGGCATAGTGTTTACATATTTTTAAATTTCTTCACTTGCTAAACAATTCCATATGGTTTGAAGTTCATTCATGCTATGCAAAAGTCAAAAAAATTAAACTTGCGACACCTGATACTTTTTCTGAAAAATTATATATGTGTATATGTATGTGTGTGTATCCATCTGCATGGCTAAATTTAAAAAATAAGATGAACTCATTACACCTTTCTAAAATGCAGAGCACATGATTGTGAATTTTAGATTGAATTTCATAAATTAGCTAAAGAATGTTACTTTGTAATAATCATATAAAAATCATTGTAATCCTTCCTCTATCTCCCCCAGATGAAACGGAATTCAGAAATTTCATTGTTTGGTTGGAGGATCAGAAGATCAGACATTATAAAATCGAGGATCGTGGAAACCTTAGGAACATCTCGAGCTCTGAGTGGCCGAAGTCCTTTGAAAAGGTAAACTTTGAGGCCATATTTAAAAATATTTTAATCCTTATCAACCCATGGTATGAGATGGTGAGAAGTCAGAGGAAATTGCCAGAGTGGTTTGTTTTGGCAGGAAGTTTCCACTTCTTTCAGCCAAGAACAGAGATTTGGAGCTACAGGCCACAAAGTTAACTGTGCATGCAGACTGCTTTTATTGGCACTGTATTACTTAAACATTCAAATTGGAAAATACAAATAAAAAAAATGCATTCTCCTTATGGGATGTATAAATCATTAGTAGGCTTTAATCTCTGAGGAAAAACTACAGGTGTTGTTGTGAATACAGTAGCTGTTTTTTAAAAAGGAAGCATGTGAGTAAGCGGTAAGGAAGTCAATGATCGCGCCGATATGCGCAAAGAAAGCCGACAAGAGGTGAAATTTTCTTACGACACAAAGTGGGCAAGCGCGAAGTTCAGCTGTGCTGACCATCCACGCAATGCAAGTTGAGTGATCACCAGTCACAGCTTAAAGATACTGTTGATTGACAGACACTTCCAAACACAGAGTTCCACATAATGAACACGAGTTTAAATGTCCCGCTCAGATCATCATGGAAGAGTAGCTCATTATTACTGTGTATAAATATTCTGTGCTTTATGACCGCACCCAGAAATTTTATAAGGATTATAACCTGATATGTGATGCCTGGGTCCATGTTTTTGTGAGTTTATATTTATGTTTATTTAGAGCTGTACTCTGTCTAACTAGTTTGTGATTCTCCGGGCTTCTATGATTGGGTGAACCCAGTGGTGACATCATTGGTGCTCTTTCTCAAAGAGAGGGCAGAGATGGCAAGGAGAGATAACTGTTCCCTATTCGTGATGCACAAGAGTTTCTGTTCTATACTCAATGTGTGATAAAATAATCACAATAATAAGCTATATATGATAATGAGAGTTAAAATAAACTCAAACAATATAAGATTATGATAATAAAAACTCTCGGACCTGCTGTAGGGAAGCGCGGTGCTGCTCACTGTTTCATTTGGAAAGATTTAAAAATAGGAAACATGCGAGGGTGTTACCTAAGCAACAACAGCTGATGGGTGAAGCAAGTCACCTCTCTTGCCAGGTAATGTCACGTGTCACTCAGTGGTGAGCGAATCGCTTGTTGCTTCCTGTGTGAATGTGGCTCAAGGCTCATTCAGGGATGGCTGTTTGAGAGTCCTTGGCCAGTATTTTTTATTTATTTTTCAATCTTTCAGAAAATCTGTAAACATGGATGCTCGAATCTTTAATAAAACGCTTTGTGCACTCTGGGAAATAACAAATAAGGGGCATTCTGTTCATCACATTAAAATAGCAAATAATATCATTTAGTATTTCATGCATGAACTAAACACAGTAGAGACTTTTTGTTTTTCCAGTCTGAAGAATTTTTGGAGCCCCATATGGATATAAGAGCCCTTCTAGTTTGTTTCTACATTTACAAGGCATCAGCTACATGTAGATTTTTTTTCTTGTGTTTATTTTTCATCCGGAACTGTACAAGCTGTATCATGTGAATTATAGTTGAACACCCTGTTCTTGAGTTCCATTCTTCCTGTCTGATTATTTGTAATGTTGATAGAGTTTTGAGGAAGTTTGCTCAGACTAAGTCTTACTGAAGTCATTTAAGCTGATTCTCATTTTCTTTCTATTCTTTAGTATCTGCGAGACGTGAGCTGCCCATTCAGTGTTCAGGAAAGGTGCGAGGCCATTGACTGGCTGCTGGGCCTTGCAGTCCGGTTTGAATATGGTGACAATGGTAATTATTATTTTTAATATTACTGTTATTATGGTTATTATTATTAAGAAAGTAACCAAATAAGAACTTACAATATCACATCTCTCCTCTGTTGTGAAAGGAGTTTTAAACATTTTAACATTAATAGTGCAGAACAATAGATGGCAGTGTTGCCTAAGATTTTCTGTTCGTGGTTTATTTTATTTATTTATTTATTTTTGGTGTGTGTGTGTGTGTGTGTGTGTGTGTGTGTGTGTGTGTGTGTGTGTGTGTGTGTGTATACAGTCATCAACAAAAGTCTTGTTGCACATGTGGACATTCATTTATAAAAGCCCATATCTCCCAACCTATTAACCAATTTTACTCAACTATGACTTAAAATAACCCTCTGATGGTACTGAATAATATGTGCTAGCAGCAGTTTTGGAAAGAAATGTCTTCTAATATTTACAGCTTCCTAAATATGAACATTCCCATTTTTGCCTGGACAAAAGTCTTGTCGCAAATACGTACTTTCACTTTTAAGGCTATATTTATTACAGAAAAGTAATCGAATTGCCTCATAAAATTCAAAGCATCATTCAAGGTCAGTAGTGCCTTTGTAAACATGGCCATGATCGTAGCAGAAACCAAGGCGCCTGTCATGATGAATAATTATCATATTAAAAGAATTAGACACTTTCATTCATTCATTCATTCATTCATTCATCTTCTTCCGCTTGTTTCGGGGTCGTGTCGCGGGGGCAGCAGCATAAGCAGTGACTCCCAGACGTCCCTTTTCTCAGCCACTTCCTCCAGCTCTTCCGGGGGGACGCCAAGGCGTTCCCAGACCAGCCGAGAGATGTCTTTCCAGCGTGTTCTGGGTCCGCCCCGCGGTCTCTTCCCGGTCGGACATGCCCAAAACACCACACCAGGGAGGCGTTCGGGATTTTAATCAGATGCCCGAGCCACCTCAACCGGCTCCTCTCAACGCAAAGGAGCAGCGGTTCTACTCCGAGTTCCTCCTGGATAACAGAACTTCTCACCCTATCTCTAAGGGAGAGACCTGCCACCCTGCGAAGGAAGCTCATTTCAGCCGCTTGTATTCACGATCTCGTTCTTTCGGTCACTACCCAAAGCTCGTGACCATAGGTGAGGGTAGGACGTAAATTGACTGGTAAATTGAGAGCTTTGCCTTCTGGCTCAGCTCCCGCTTCACCACGACGGGCCAGTACAAGCTCCGATTTACAGCAGAGGCTGCACCGATCCGCCTGTCAATCTCCGGCTCCATCCTTCCCTCACTCGTGAACTCGTGAAGACCCCGAGATACTTGAACTCCTCCACTTGGGGCAAGACCTCATTCCCGACCCGGAGGGTTCTTTCCACCCTTTCAGGATGTTCAAATTACACATAATAAAAAATTGTAAGTGCTAATAAATTTAATCCCTGATTGATAAAAATCAGTTAATTAGAGAGAGAGAGAAAGAGAGAGAGAGAGAGACACACACACACACACACACACACACACACACATATATATATATATAGGGGGTTTCTATGTGACTGATTGAGGGGAGAAGTTCTTAATTTCTATCACAACACAACAGTGACTGTTGACATGCTGTGAGTTTTTTCTTCATTAGCTTGAAATTGAAAAAAATATGAAGTTTGTGTCTTTTGACAGTGGAGAAGTACAGAAACTGCACACCTGCAGCAGAGGTGAACAACACTACACAAAAACCAGCCGACCCTCTCATTAACCTGGACAGTGAGTGCTTTCTCCTTAAATCTCTTTTGCTCCCTCTGTCTTATGGGTCTTTTTCTTACTGTCTCTGATTCTTTCTGTCTTGTTCTCTCTTCCTGACTTTCCCTCACTGACTCTGAGTCTTTCTCTCTCCATGACTCATTTTCTCTCGCTTTCTCTGACTCTTTCACTTCCTCTTGGACTCTGACTATCTGTTTATATCCCTCTCCACCCCCCCCCCCCCCCCCCCCCCCCCCCCCCGTGTGTCTCTTACTCTCTCTCTCCAGCTGTTGTTCTTGAGATGACTTTCATGTTTTGTGTTCTGCCAGGCAACAGTCCAGATTTTAAGGCTGGAGTCATGGCCTTGGCAAACCTTCTCAAAATCCAGAGACACGACGATTACCTGCTGATGCTCAAGGTGAGCAAGGATGGTAAACGCTAAAGTTATTCGAAATCCAATTTTCAACTGGTTTATTTCATTCTTCTTCTTTATGATAGGCCATTAGGATTCTTGTCCAAGAACGACTAACTCCTGATGCCATTTCAAAAGCCAGCAAATCAAAAGAGGTTTGTTAATAAAAACACAGCTTGATAACAAATTTTCAGGTCTGTAAAGTCAATTAGAATACACCTGAAAAACCGAAAAAGAGAGTACTTGTTCTTGTTTGTTTAGGGTTTGCCAGTTGCTTTGGAGAAACACATCCTTGGCTTTGACACAGGAGGTATGTCAAAAGCATAATTCGATCATTCTGTTATGAGAAGTCTATGCACCAGTGACATCTATATATTATTACAGCGTGTGACCAAAAACTTTATCCCTTTAGCGATCCTGAATTGAGGTCATAGTTGGCCAAAACCTATGATATATACAGTATGCTTCAACAATTTTCCTGTTTGTCCCGACTTTGAAAAAATATATATATTTGTTTGTTTGTTTGTTTATTTATATTTATGTATCCATCTATCTATCTATCTATCTATCTATCTATTTTGACAGTGCTCGGCTTTTCCCAATTTGCTGAGAGCACATGATAAGTTGTATCACACCTGTAAACTTTGCTTTGCACTGTGCATGCTGGACTTTGTGTAAGTGTAGCGTAACTTAAACACACACTCCTTGGGCTGATGACCTGAATGTAATGAATGTGCAGGTTATCACATCAGTGGACTTTTTCTTCCCTGATGGGACGAATATAAAATGGGGTACTCAGTTGTACTTTATGTTGTAAACATGAGTTCACCTCAGCACACTCTCACTTGAGTTCTGGGGACCATGACCTTCCCCTATTTTTTTAAGGTCAAATTGAGGTTACTTTATCAATTCATCAAACTTGGCTTTTGCCATGCAGTCACTGATCATCAACTTGACAGAGAACTTTCATATTGGAAACACATTTCCATCTCATCCTGCCTGACCATTTTTAAGCTCATCACAAGCCAAATTTTGTTCTTTGCCCTTTTTAAAAATTGTCCTTCGTCATGCAAATTACTGATCAACAATTTGTCATTGCTTTGGTGGCAGATATGAAGCTATTGGATCTACTGGTCTGCTTAACATTTGTCTTGAACTGACCCAAACCTGCTGTGTATTTAAGGTTTAGTGTTGTACTTAAATAAAGATAAAGGTACAAGAGTAGTTGTTAAGATGCACTCTTTAAATAATTTTTAGTGGCATGTTTCGCTGACATGACCTTGTAATTGATGCAAATTTAAGGTACAAGGGTACGTATCCTTAATGGTACCACTAGTAATAATTTTTTTTTATAATAGCAAACAAACCAATAGTATCAATTTCATGCCAGAGGGAGAGAGAGAGAATTCCCCAGTTGTATGAGGACTCAGTTCAGGTCGTGGCATGTAGAGCCCTGTAGTAACCCTGATTATTAATGGTGGACATTTTCTTTTTACCTCCAGATGCCACTCTGAACGAAGCAGCTCGTATCCTTAGGCTTCTGCACATCGAGGAGCTGCGTGAGTTACAAACAAGAATCAACGAGGCTATTGTAGCTGTACAGGCCATCATCGCGGACCCAAAGACCGATCACCGTCTAGGAAAAGTGGGCAGATGATCATGGCACAAGATGACATGGTGTTTAATGGCCCATGGTTTGTGGATAAAAGAAATCATAACCTGAAAGAATTTTTGCGTTGCCCTTTAGACCTAAAAGCTGAGTTATATTTTGGGTATAGGGAGAAAATTTGACTTGCACCATCTCACAGTACTTTAACACTTTGTTCCCTTCTTCAGTGCACCATTCATTCCCTGTAACACATCTTGGAATAGTGGTTGCTTTTGGACTGCAAGGGGTATTTTTTGTTTGTGGGTTTGTGTTTGTGTGTTTGAGACTTTTTTCTCTAAAGGAAAAAAAAGAGTAAAGAAAATGGAAAAAAGAGAGAAAACTGAAGAGGCATGTGTGCATACAATTAAAATACATTAATGCAAAGATAGTGGTGGACTTTTTTAATTGTAATTTTTTGAAGCCAACAAAGATGAGAAGACTTCATTGCACATAAATATGTGGTTGTGCTTTGGCAGTAACTCAAGCTCGGTGTTGCTCAACTCCGAAATCCAGCTGTGCCAAATAGTCCAATTCATTTTATTTACACAGCAGTTCAGCCAAAAGCAACAAAATAAATAAATAGAGCCCATTTCTTCCTCACTACAGATGTTGTCTATTTGCTAAAACATGCTTGTTGTATGATGAATTACCAAGCTATCAGTTTAGGCCAAACTGTAGGTTTAAATCATCAGAAGACGTGGGAAGAAAAAAAATTGTTGGCTTCGTTTATCAAACTGGATTCAAATAACAATTTATTTACTGAAGGCGGGGTGAATGTAGCTGAATAGTCCTGAGATAGAACGTTGAGGACACTATTTAGTGATATTGACAGAGCCTGAGGTAAATAAGTTTTTTAGTATATACTACACAAGAACAAAATGAGATTTATTTATTTATTTAGACATGCATTATACTTTTTGCAAGGAGGATAATGTCAATTAGTATATACTACCTGGCAATGGTGTGATCTGATTGGTCAGATCATACATAGGGATCAATAAACATTATTCCATTTGCATAATGATTGGATCAGAACAATGAATCCTTAAGGTCTGTCAGGGTCACTCGGAGGAGCATAATCACACTTCACAATGAAAAAATTAACCATAACTCGAGAAAACCTGACTGGCTGTCAATTTGAAGTATGTCCAGATGTGTAAAGGCATTACTCATATTGAGAGGCAACAAGCTAATGCTAGTGGCTAGACCCAATTTCTACTGAATTCTTTATTTTATGTATTGAGGCAAGTGATTATTTTGACCATATCATTTTATTCATAATTTCCAACTCCAAGCTGTATAAACTTAAATGCTTATTGGATTTAATGCATATCAGGTGATG
>JAOUQZ010043540.1:0-12895 GCA_028564935.1 Neosilurus hyrtlii | reverse complement strand
GGGAGTTTTTCCTTGCCACTGTCGCCACGGGCTTGCTCATTAGAGATGTGTTGGGGGTTGTGTAGGGGGTTGTAGAAAAATGTTTTAATTTCTCCTTAAATTACTTTTACTATGTAAAGCTGCTTTGTGACAATGCCAATTGTAAAAAGCGCTATACAAATAAAACTGAATTTAACTGAATTGAATTGATAGAATAACGTCATTGTTCGGTTCCCACTCCCTACATGGGGGCCGCTTATGTCCTAATAGGTGGGTTGTTTATAAACTAGTTATAGAGTGTACATAACCGTTATGAGATGATATCTCATGCTGCATTCTTTACCACAAAGGCATATTCAATAAAAGTCCGTATTAGAAGTTACAAGATGTTGAAGTGAAATACTGTAATTTTATACAGTGTGTTGAACATTCTATAACTAACCCTAAACCACGTGCACACTAACCGCTAACAGCACGACATTAGGACATAAGCGGCCTGAGTCCAAGTAGGTAGTGGGAAATGAACGATGACGTTGTTCTATGACTATTCATGAGCCACCCTGTACGGGTGTCATTCTAATGCTTATCGATATATTAGTCTCATATTGTTTGACGTAAATAGGCATTTATGTATTTATATAACGATGATTTTTAAAACTCGTAATTCTCATAATTCCCGCTCAAACAAAAAAAGTTCATGGCTGATCAATATCTGATAATATATTATTATTCCCCCAAACAGATCTACTTTTAAATTACTGGTGGGGCAAACACACACGTTCACTGACCTCTCATGTGGCACCAAATGTCATATATAATGTCATCACGTGCATCTTTTACTTTCCTCTTTACAATTAAAATCTCCACTTTTTACTTCAGCAGCCATCCCTTCTATCCCTTTTCCATCCGTGGGGTCTAGCTTATTTCTTTTTGTTCCCTGTTCTTTTTGTCTTTCTCCTTCCTTTCTTCCTTAGCTGTGGTTTCTGTGTGTTTCAAGTTGCTTTTAGCTGCCTTACTTTCTGACTTTCTTTTTCTTTTACTCTATAGATGTAAAATCTTCGGACACACACATGCTCTGTCTAACCTGAAGACGAAGTTGAACTTCTAATTAAATAATCAGTGGCTTGCTAGAACAAATAACTTAACTAGGACCGAGTGCACCCTCGTGGACTGCAGACATGGACACGTGCGCGTGTGCATACACACCTTCCGCGTAGCATGTGTGTGGACCTGATGTGTCTGTGGTCTGGCTTCTAAGAACTATTGTACCAACTGTAAATTTAATATAGATGAAATCAGCTATTTCTAAATAAATTATTGTATAGAGCTGAGATCTGTAGATAACTGATTTAAGGTTTTGGACTTTAATAGCACACATTGCACACTTTAAGCAGGACACTTTATTCACTGAGTTCTAATGTTTAGTTTTTATTTTTAATGAAATAGGTTTGTGCATTTGCATGTCCTAATGATCCTGGGAGCTATGTTGTCAGGGGCATTATGCCCCTGGTAGGGTCACCCAAGGAAAACAGGTCCTAGGTGAAGGTCCAGACTAAGCGCAGTTCACAAGAACTCCATGAGCAAAATTATTTCAAGGACACAGTTTCCCTTGCCCGGATGCTGGTTACCAGGGTCCCTCCCTGGAGCCAGGCCTGGGGGAGGGGCTCGAAGACGAGTGCCCGGTGGCCGGGCTTCTGCCCATGGAGCTCAGCCGTGCCCAGCCCGAAGAGAAAACATGGGTCCGCCCTCCCATGGCCCCCCATCTGTGGGAGGTGCAATAGGGGTCAGGTGCAATGTGAGCCAGATAGCAGCTGAAGGCGTGGGTTCTGCCGGACTGATCCTCAGCTACTGACTCTGGATTTTGGGACATGGAATGTCACATCTCTGCCAGGGAAGGAGCCTGAGCTGGTGCATGAGGTTGAGGAATACCGACAAGATATAGTTGGGCTCACCTCAACACATTGCTTGGGCTCTGAATCCACCCTTCTCGAGAGGGGTTTCATTCTGGAGTTGGTCATGGGGAGAGGCAGCGAGCCTGTGTGAGTATCCTTGTTGCCCCCCGCCTCGGTGCCCACATGTTGGGGTTCTCTCCGGTTGATGAAAGGGTAGCTTTCCTTTGCCTTCAGGTGAGGGTATGGGTCCTGACTGTTGTTTGTGCTGGTGCACCAAATAACAGTTCAGAATATCCACCGTGTTTTGGCGTCCCTAGGGGGTGTGCTAGAGGGTGCTCCCACTGGGGATTCTCTTGTCGTCCTGGGAGACTTCAATGCCCATGTGGGCAAGGATAGTGTGACCTGGAAGGGTGTGATTGGTAGGTACGGCCTCTCTAACCTAAACCCGAATAGTGTTTAGTTGTTGAACTTCTGTGGTCGCCATGGTTTGTCCATCATGAACACCATGTTTGAACATAAGGGTGTCCATAAGTGCACATGGCACCAGGACACCCTAGGCCGCAGTTTAATGATTGACTTTGTAGCCGTGTCATTGGGCTTGCGGTGGCATGTTATGGACACTCGGGTGAAGAGAGGAGCTGAGCGGTCACTCGATCACCACCTGGTGGTGAGCTGGCTTAGATGGTGTGGGAGGCTGCCCTTTAAACCTGGGAGAACCAAGCATGTAGTCAATGTCTCCTCGGAATGTTTGGCAGAGTCTCCTGTCAGAAGGGCCTTCAACTCCCACCTCCGGCAGAGCTACCACCACATCCCAATGAAGTCTGGGGACAGTCCGAATGGGCCATGTTCCGTGTCTACATTATTGAGGTGGCAGCCCAGAGCTGTGGCTAGAAGGTCATTGGTGCCGGCCGTGGGGGCAACCTCCAAACCAGGTGGTGAACACCTGTGGTGAGGGGGGCTGTCAAGCTGAAGAAGAAGTCCTATCAGGTCCTTTTGGCCTGTGGGACTCCCGCGGCAGTGGACAGGTACTGACAGGCTAAACATGCTGCAGCCCGGGCTGTCACCAATGCAAAATCTCGGGTGTGGGAGGAGTTTGGTGAGGGCCTGAAAGAAAACATCAATTGGCCTCAAAAAGGTTCTGGACCACCACTGCCGCTTCCCACAGGAGGGGGAAGCAGTACTCCACAAATACTGTTTATAGTGGAAGTGGGGAGCTGCTCACCTCAACTGGGGATGTTGTTGGGAGGTGGAAGAAATACTTCGAGGACCTCCTCAATCCCAACAACAAGGCCTCTGTGGAAGAGTAACAGCATGGGGGTTCAGGGGGGTCTGCATATCACTGGGTCTGAAGTAGTTAAAAAGCTCCTCGGTGGCCAGGCTCGGGGGGTGGATGAGATCCGCCCTGAATACCTTAAGGCTCTGGATGTGGTTTGCGTGGTCATCGGGGGCTGTACCTCTGGATTGGTAAACCGGGGTGGTAGTTCCCCTTTTTACAAAGGGGACCAGAGGGAGTGGTCCAATTATCATGGGATCACACTCCTTAGCCTACCTGGGAAAGTCTATTCAGAAGTACTGAAGAGGAGGATCCGGCCAATCTCGGATTCAGGAGGAACAATGTGGTTTTTATCCCGGCGGCAGCATTCTTGACCAGCTCTACACAGTCTACAGGATCTTGGTGGGGGCATGGGAGTTTGCCCAACCAGTCCACAAGTGCTTTGTGGACTTGGAGAAGGCTTTCGACTGTATCCCTCAGGCTATCTTGTGGGGTGTGATCCGGGAATATGGAATACCGGACCCGTTGCTTTGGGCCATTCGGCCTCTGTATTGCCAGAGCCAGAGCTTGGTCCGCATTGGTAACAACATGTCGAATTCGTTTCCAGTGGGGGTTGGACTTCACCAAAACTGCCCTTTGTTCAAGGTGTTGAGGGGTTCTGGTTTGGTGGCCATAGGATATCGTCTTCTGCTTTTTTGCAGATGACATTGTCCTTTTGGCTTCATCGAGCCAGGACCTTCAGCTCTCACTGGAGGTATTCACAGATGAGTGTGAAGCGACTGGGATGAGAATCAGCACCTCCAAGTCCGAGGCAATGGTTCTCAGTCAGACGCTCCAGGTCTGGAATGAGGTAGCTTCTGTTGTAAAGTGTAGCTTGTACTGGTTCATCGTGTTGAAGAGGGAGCTGAGCCAGAAGGTGAAGCTCTCAATTTACCAGTCAATTTTCATTCCCACCCTCACCTATGGTCTTTGTATAGTGACCGAAAGAACGGGATCACGAATACAAGCGGTTGATATGAGCTTCCTTCACAGGGTGCCAGGTGTCTCCTTTAGAGATAGGGTGAGAAGATCTGTCATCCGGGAGGACCTCGGAGTAGAACCGCTGCTCCTCCACGTTGAAAGGAGCCAGAGCTCATGCATCTGATTAAAATGTCTCCCAAACACCTTCCTGGTGTGGTGTTTCGGGCATGTCCAAACAGAAAGAGACCCCGGGGCCGACCCAGAACACACTGGAGGGACTACGTCTCTCGGCTGGTCTGGGAACGCCTTTGTGTCCACCCGAAATAGATGAAGGAAGTGGCTGGGGAGAGGGACGTCCAGACCTCACTGCTTAGGCTACTGCTCCCACGACCCAACCCCGGAAGAAGCGGAAGATGAATGAATGATTTGCGCATTGTTCTCTAAAGTCGGTAGAACAGATCGGAGATGCACATTTGCTCTGTCTTTTGTGAACATGTTGCATCCATTACAGTATAAAGTGTATTATGATTGGAAGGCTAATTACTGCGAAGTTGAATGGACTAGTTAGGCATGTTACGGCCACTGTTACTCGTGTCCGTATGTATGTATGCATTTCCCCCCCCCCCCCCCGTGTTCTCTCTGGCATTACACCAGCAGGTACCCGTTTGCTAGCCACTGCTGTCTCTCATCCTATACCTGTTGTACCTAATCAAGAGCATGTAAGCAATGTCCCTATTGCTAGTTATAGCCCATTCTTATTGGATGGACTCGTCTCACTAGAGGATAATCCTAGTAATCTGTGCCCAGTTTGCATTCTGTGTGACACTGGGGCATCTCAATTGTTTATTTTGGCAGATGTGCTTCCCATGTCCGACAGGTCCTCGTGCAAGTCAAGTGTGCTGATTCAAGGGATCGAAATGGGTCTAGTGTCGGTGCCTTTGCACTCAATGCACTTGCAGGGTGATGTGGTGTCAGGGGTGTTTAAAGAAGGCATAAGACCTACGCTGCCAGTTCAGGAAGTGTCCTTTATTCTCGGTAATGATATTGCTGGGGGTAGAGTGCTACTTATATTAGAGATGTTGGAACAGCCCACTGTGCAAGATAATGATGTAGTCAAAAGGTATCCAACTGTGTTTCCAGCCTGTGCTGTTACCCGTGCTCAAGCGAAAAGGATGGGCAGTGTTATTGACTTGTCTGAATCTTTTCTCGTGACTGATGTCTTGTGTCTAATGTCAGAAAAAGTAGCAGGGTGGAGTTAAAGTGGGTCTGTGCCACACCAATGGCAATTACATTATCAGTCAATCGTGAACAGCTGGTAGCTGCTCAGAGAGTAGATCCCACCTTAGTAAACTGTTTTATGGCACTTAAATCAGTAAATCCTAACTCTGAAGCTACTTATGTTATGGATAAAGGGCTATTGATGCCAAATGGGCAAGTCATGCTTGCTCAAATAGTGAGTGGGTAACTGTGCATCAGATAGTGATGCCTACTGTTTACCGTCGGCATGTCCTAGCCCTCGACCATGAAAACCCTTGGTCTGGTCACTTAGGGGTTAGAAAAACATACGATCATATTCTATGGTATTTCTTCTGGCCAGGGTTAAAGAAATATGTAGCTCAGTACTACCGTACATGTCATGTTTGTCAGCTGGTTGGAAAATCAAATCAGGTTGTTCCACCAGCTCCACTCCATCCCATACCAGTGATGGGGGAGCCATTCAAACATGTGTGGGACCATTACCCAGAAATAAATCCAGTAATGAGTATCTCTTTGGCTACTCATAATCCTGAGGCCATACCCCTTAAGAGGAAAACTGCCAAATCAGTAGTTGGGGCATTAATGAAATCCTTTTGTACTGTTGGTCTGACCAGGGCACAAATTTTCTGTCAAAAGTATTTGAGCAGGTGTTGGCCAGTCTAAAGATTTCTCACCAAGTCTCTAGTGCCTATCACCCAGAATCACAGGGTGCGCTAGAACGATGGCATAAAACGGGCAAGAATTGGGATGAAGGTGTTCCATTAGGTCCAGGAGTCACACGGTGTATGGTTTGTATGCTTGTGAAGATGTTGAAAATGTTGAACCACCCCTTACAATAACAGATATGTGGCTTGTTCTAGTTTGTTGGTATATCGTGTAAATCGATTGATAACCCACCTCAAGGAAATAGGGAAAATGCCAAGGGGGTGTATACTACACAGAAATATAAAAAAAAAAATTAGGTGAGTAATGCTTGCTCATAGCAAAAACACCTAAATGTTTTGTAGCTAACAGCATCTGTTTAACCTATTCATTCAGTCATTATAATATAATACATGGAAACAAAAGTAATCTTCACTCCATAAAGATGTTTAACTATATACTACATGAAAACACAAAAAAAAGATTTTTATGATTTATTGTTTTTATTTTAAAGAGTAATAATGATGGTGTGGCCTGTTTTAAGTGAGTGTGATAAACTGTGATTGTCCATCGTTTTGATTCAAGCACTGTCTACTCAAAATATTTTTTTAATCCTGAGATAGTGGATTATTCAGAACACATAACTGCATTGTAATTTATAATGTTATAATATTTATAATGTTTATTGGTTCCCAGTCCATTTCTGCTGATGGTAAATGAAAAATAATTTAAATAAGCAAGCAAGCAACAGTGTGTCTGAATTTAATAAAAGCAGATATATTTTTTTTTACATATGTATAACAAAATTGTGCAATTTAATTTTATTTATTTGTTCATTCATTCATTCATTCATTCATTTATTAATTATTGCTGTTGGTCACCAGTTAATGTGTTAAATGCAATGTGGTTCAAATGCAAAAAAAAATAAAATAAATAAAACAATTCTTATATATACTTCAGGCATTCCCCACTAACTGGCTTTAATAATTCTTATGGAATCATGTATAGTACAGTTAATCTTTTACATAATGAGAACACTCATTAATAATAACAGTACCCTGCTACAAAATCCAACTTGACCTAACTAGCTACCAGCTGCTCAAAATGCAGAAGCAGTGTTGGGAAATTGATTGTAAATTACTGCTACTACTGCAACTTTGTACACAATAATTTGTCAGCCAGTTTATTCAAGTGTTCAGGGCACTGGAAAATAACTTGTTTAGAAAGCTGGGAGCTGATTATCTTAAGCTGGATTTATTTATTTATTTTGCACCAATTGCCTTATTTCTGAGCAATTTTCTTCCAGACAATTTGCTAACAATGTTGCATTATTAGTGGTAATTCAAAAACTGTTTGCATAAAAGTATTTAGCTATGTTTTGGACAGTAGCTGGTCAGACAAAGCTGGATTTTTAAGAAGGTAATACATAATTTGTAAAATTGCAGGGGTTTGGGTGTATGAAGAGGTGTGGAAAGGCAGGCTGTTTTTTCTGTTTATACCATTCTTTCTTTTAATTTTAACCAAAATCTGGCTGCATTGTTTACAATCGTACTACGAGAAGCACATTTGCAGCATGCGTGCGTGCGCACACACAAACAAACAAACACACACACACACACACACACACACACACACACACACACACACACACACACACACACACACAGTTGGAACAAGATTACAGTCCCCTTCTTAGCTCTTGACACTCTCTCTTATTCCTCTAACTATTCACTGCAACCCTTATTAATTATATCCATCACAGGTGTGACCCCTTTGCCAGTAACCTCCCTCCGCTTTACTCTCCATTTACAGATTAGTGCTTAATCCCGCCTCCATGGCAACACGTTGTATTTTAGGCCATATGGATTTCAATTAACCATTTTGTTTTATTAGATTTGTTTTATTTACCAGTGTTAATGTAAGGGCAAGATTCCTGATAACAAAATGTGGCTGTAGTTTACACATGGCTGCCATTTGTAACAATGCACACAAATAAATGGCTTGAGTGATTCAGTAGACAGAATAAGGGGAATAACATGCAGTGTAAAACATAAAATTAAAGTGTTTTTCTTGGTCAATAACCCCCTCCCAAATAAAGCAAACAAATTATAGCCAAGTCATTTTTGTTTATCAAATACACAGCTCCAAATCACCAAAATCCCTCAGTTTAGGGAAATGTTTCCTCAATATGCAATCATTGTTTTTTTAATTAGATTTGCTTTATCATGGTTTTTCTTTGTATAAAGAAACCTTTTTGCTTGCCTGATTTGTAATTTTTCAACAGCGAACCCTGAGCCCCAGTAAATAGCTAGTAAATAGATAAAGTCAGTGTAGCTAGCTTCTACTAGAGGTAGCAATCTACCTCTAGTAGAAGCAGCAGGATGGATCCAATACCGTAAAATAATATTATACTGAAATCTGAAGTGTGCTGCATTTCTGAGTTTGAGTGCTTTTATAATTCGCAGTTGTGAGTTCCACTGATTGCTCTTCTGGTAAAAATATAGATTAGACAAATACAGGAAAAGTTATATAGCTAGGAGTCATTATATAGTTAAACACGTGGAATGTTGTGATTGTGTTAACAGGGTCAAGTATATCAGTAATCAGAAGACCATTCACTGATCAGGACTGTTGTCTGCATTTAACTTAAATAAGAAAATCCTTCTGTATTCATTCCTTTTAAAAAGAGAGACTTTATCACTCAGTTGAGGTGAGTTAAAATGTCACTTTGCCATGGCAACAGTGAGGATAGTAGAAACATGCTGAAAGGTTGGGCCATGGAGATAAACATCTTTGCTACCATAGACACTAAGAACTCCTCAGTTTTGTCCTACATAACCAAAGTGAGCTGATTTGCATTGGTTTTGTGAGTCAGTGCTGCCTTTATTCCTTCCATCTTTTACAAGATCAATGTTAGATTAGATAAGACATCTCTTCATCAGAGCTTCTTTCTCAGTCCAGTACATCACTAAAAAGATTTATCTGATAATCATCTACTAAAACCTCTATAAGTTGGGGCTTGTTATGCTATCACCTCCATTTAAATGAATAGACAAATACAGTTTACGGCCAAAATAGAACCTATTTTGAAGCCTATGTCCATCACATTGTGGGGATTTGCCCATTCAGCCACAAAAGCATTAGCGAGGTCAGGCCTTAAGCTAAGCAAGAAGGCCTGTAGCACAGACAGCCTTCAAGTTCTTCCTAAAGGTGTCCATGTAGTTGACATGTCTTTGTGCAGGTTACATGAGTTTTTCAAACCACTTTGTTCTTCTTGGCAAATTATGTCTTCATGGAACTTGCTTTATTGTCATGTTGGAAGAAGTTTGGGCTCCATGTTTCATTGAAGGTAATTTGAATTTTACAGAATACAAAGAAACCTGACAAAATCGTTTGCTTCCAGCTTTGTGGCTGACAGTTAGTTGGGTAGCTAATTATACTAGTAGACTGCCTACCTGTTCCTTTTCTTACATGGCTAAAACAGCACAGCTTTGGCAAGCTTAGCAAATAGTTGAAGTAATGATCATCTTAGCAATGTTGCATGATGTGCTGAATGACTGGCATATGTTATTGGTCTGGATCATCTAACCTGCTGCAATGTTATAGTATAAGAAAAGAAACATTTTAAAATTTTATCTAAGAGGATACCTACCCAGAAATTTTGTAGGTAGTTTCCTTGTAATATAGTCAGATAACACAATCTCTCCTGTAGTTCAGGCTTCTACCAAAGTTCTTCTGATCTGTAGTAGAGCATCAGTGTTCACTGAAACCAAAACTAATGATGGAGTGAGGCAGAATTTTCTAGGAGAGTTTATGTTGAAACCAGACCTTCTTTTATTGAAGATAGGACAGTGAAAAATTGAAACAGCAGATTTCATACAAATTGTTCTTTGTAGTAGCTTAAAATAATGTGTTTTATTGAAATTCATTCAGTATTAAGTGTTGAAAATTTTCTCCCTATTGCTACAGTGTCTGTGCTTACTCACAGTCAATAATTTATGGAAAAAAGTTGGCAAGAGGGATAATAGAGCAATCCAAAAACCCAAGTTTTAAAGTGGTAGCTAATGATGGAAATTCAGGTTCTTTCAGTGAGTTACATTATTTAACTTATTTGGCTCAGCTTATGCAGCACGTTTCAACAAATATAGTAAGCTGCCCACACTTGTCTATTTTATGGTTTCAGTTACACATGAGCATGGCTGTTGCAATGGGGTAACTTGCGGGTTAAATTTGTTTGAAATGAGGAGGAGTTTGCGCGACATGCCAACCTCAATCTCTCATTTGAACACCTCCTCAGCCCAGCAGCAAGACAACGTCAAGACGGCTGAAGGAAGAGCCACATGCGGTGAATGACTTGACTTCTTGTGCCTTATCTCACTCTACACATTCCACAACACATTGCAGCAATCACCATCCAGCACATTTGATGGTTCAAAGCTTTTTGCCGAAGGCTGACTTCACATAAGTTAAGATAAGAGATCTTTATTGTCAACTGTTGCATGAACAATGAAAATTAGTTTAGCAGCTCTCTGTTGAGCAGCAATTATAAGAGTACACAAAGGACAATTAATGTAAATACACTAAGCAATATACATTATGTGCATATACATACATACACACATACCCATATGTAAACATATAGACACATTCATACAGGTACAAACTTATACATTTATCCACATATTCACACATATACATCTATCCAGATATTCCCACATATACACACATACACCAAAGGGTGCATGATATGTACCGGGTAAGAGGTGGAGCTTATCATAAGGTGCATGATGCTATAATGTTGTATTATGTTCGAGACCTGTGCTATACATGAGTATTGCACTAAGAAGAGTAATATTGCTCTGTCCAGGAAGATGGTTATTCAGTCAGTGTGTGTGGTGGTGGTGGTGGGGTGTCACATTTAACAGCGTATAGGTAAAAGCTGTTCTTGAATCTGTTAGTTTTTGTTTTTGGTGTCCCTTTTTCCAGAGGGGAGAAAAACTGGGTGTCCAGGGTATGTGAAGTCTCTGATAATGCACTGGCTCTCTTCTGAAGTCTGTCAGTGTAAATGTCATTGGTTGTGTAGTTCTAAATATCTGCTCTGCCATTCTTACCACCCACTGCAGGGCCTTCCTGTCATCTGCAGTACAGCTGCTGAACCACACTGTTCAGCAGTAGATCAGGAGCCTATTGATGGTAGATGGTAGAAGTTTGCCAGTAGAGGTCATGGTAAGCAGACTTGTTGGAACTTCCTGAGGAAGTATAGCCCTTGTTGTGTCTTCCCCACCTCGTGAGAGATATTTGTAGTCCAGGTGAAGTCAGAAGAAATCCAAGAAATTTGAAGCACTCCACCCTCTCTACCTTCTCTCCCTCAATATAGAAGGCAGAGTGATTAGTTTGTTTGGATCTCCTGAAGTCCATGGCTGGCTCTGACCTGATGCTGCTGCAGCTGGATGGGGTCATCACCCCATCCGCCTGAGGTTCATCTCGTGGAGATTGGACAGCTGTGTGGCGATCGTCACCGAGACCTGGCTTGATAACAACATCCCTAACGCTGCAGTGGAGCTAATGGGGCTCTCTCTGTTCTGGGCTGACAGGACTGCAGCTTCAGGCAAGAACAAAGGCGGAGGTTTGGCGCTCTACATTCATAACTTGTGGTGTACTGCTACCAACCTTATCGGAACATTCTTGGCTCTGTTATAATCATAGCGGCTTACTTACCACCAAGAGCTAATGCTAATTTAGCACTGGAGGAGCTGTATTGTCTGAATAGCCTGCAGATGAATGCTAATCCAGAGCCGGCTATGATTGTTGCTGGGGACTTTAAACATGTACAACTGAAATCAGTGCTCCCCAAATTCCATAGATTCATTGACTTTTCGACCAGAGACAGTAACACACTGGATCAGGTTTATTGTAACATTTTGGGAACATACAAAGCTTTTGCAGCTCCTCACCTGGGCATGTAAGATCACATCACAGTAAAGCTGGTCCTGGCTTATAAACCTCTGATCTGCAGGACTAAACCGACCACCAGAACCATGCAGTTCTGGACTGAGGAGTTTTCTCAGCACTACAAGACTGTTTCGAGGACACAGACTGGGATGTGTTTAAACAGGGTGCTGATCTGGAGACATACACATCGGCTGTTCAATCAGAAGACATGGATGGACAGCACAGTGTGGCCCCTGCTAAAAGCCCAGGATGCAGCCTACAGGTCATTAGACAGGCTGGCTTACAGTCCCAGAAAGAATCCAGCTGGAAAATTTCAGATACAAACGACACATTGAGGATCAATATCAACAGCACTGCAGGACCAGATAAGGTGTTGATCTGGACCTTGAAATCATGAGCTGACCAGCTGGCAGGGGTTTTCCTGGACATTTTCAACCTATCCCTGCATCTTGCTAAGATCCCTGTCTGCCTCAAGTTCTCCTGCCTCAACGATTATCACCCAGTAGCCCTGACACTGGATATCATGAAGTGCCTCAAGAGGATCCTCCTAAACCACATCAAGGACGTTAGCCCTGCTGGTCTGGACAGCCTTCAGTTCGCCTACAGAGAGAACCACTCTACAGAGGATGCTGTCTCAAAAGCACTCCACACAGCCATGACTCACCTGGAGAATGCTAACACTTATGTCAAAATGCTATTCGGGGACTTCAGCTCAGCTTTCAACACTGTTCTCCTGGACAAGCTCATACTGAAGCTCTACAACCTGGGACTGGGAGCTCCACTGTGTTCCTGGACCCTAGGTGGTGAGGATAGAGAATTCTACATCTTCCACTCTGATCCTGAACACTGGAACAGTTGAAAAGTCATCATCATCATCATCTTCTTCTGCTTGTTCCGGGGTCGGGTCGCGGGGGCAGCAGCCTAAGCAGTGACTCCCAGA
>JAOUQZ010043539.1:0-12897 GCA_028564935.1 Neosilurus hyrtlii | reverse complement strand
TACTGTTATTTTTTCCCACATACAATATATATATATATATATATATATATATATATATATATATATATATATATATTGAATTTGAGTTTTAGAATGTTTTCTCGCCGTGTGTGTGTGTGTGTGTGTGTGTGTGTGTGTGTGTGTGTGTGTGTGTACGTACACTGATTTTAGGCAGTGTGTCAGCGAGTCTGTAACTAAGTGTAGCTGTGGTTTATCATGACCCTGCACAGGTCAGAAGGGTCACAATGACCAATTCCTTTTCCAAGGCCACATACAGGACATTAAACTGAAATCAATAAGCAGTGATTTTTAATATGCAGTGTGTACACCTTTAGACTTTAGACTAGACTAGTGCTAAAATTAAACGCATTCATTATTTTTACCAGAAGACAAAAATGCTGAAAATAGAATTTCCACCTGTTTTGGGGGCATGTGTTCTGCACTGATTTTATTTATGATGTCACAGTTGTAGCAAACAGCTGATTTGAAAAGCTGATTCGTCTTTTTCTATTTGTTACCTGGCCTCCTGGGTTTAAATGTATACAACCATCACACTTAAATTATTAGTGTTTTACTGTTAAAAACAACAACATCATTTAGTTGTGTTGTTCATTAAATTTATTTGAGTGTTATTATAGTGAGGTATGAGTTGTTTGCCCAGCAGTTGGCTTATACACCTCTCTCTCTCTATCTCTTTATCTCTCTCTCTCTCTCTCTCTCTCTCTCTCTTTCTTTTTTTTCACCTTCACACCAGCATGTAAACATGAATTCAAATTGTTGTCTGCAAGTAAGACAGTAAACTCAATAAAAATCTTTTTTGTTTACTAAAAAATGCTGCAGTGCATAATTATTAAATCTGTATGGGACGTGAGAGAGCCATGTGTTACCAGTACAAAATGACTCCAAGTAAGCCAGACTAATTTTTTTCCGTGCTGGAATGCAGTGCAAGAGCATTTTACTTAAACAGGAAAAGTCGCATTGCGATGACGCAAGAGCATCTTCAGGCCCGGAGTGTTAAGTGTACAGTGAGTACAGGGAAACAGAGCAGTGAAAGGGACTGACAGTTGTACTTGGGTAGGGTATAAGGTAATCATGCCTAGTGCAAGTACACACAGAGTCAAGATACTGTACACACTGAGGCCCAAAAGGTTCTTCTTATAACAGACATGTAGACAAAAGGTCCAAAAACTATTAGGCCACTTTTGTAAAAAAAAAAAAATTCCTTGTTTCGCAGATCCGCCTATGTTAAAATTCACGCTTTTCTAAAAATATTTTAATAATAATAATAAAATTGAAAATCTTCTTCTTCTTCTTTTTTTTAAATTCTCCCTGGTCTTAACTTATTGAGTGTGCAATGAATTTTAAAACCCGAATTTTTTTTCCGCCCTCTTATTTGTATTGATACAAACCTAATACATACTTGTATTCTTGCTCTGATGTGCTGTTAAAGAAAAAATTAAATATCATCATCATCATTATCATCTTCCGCTTCTTCCGGGGTCGGGTCGCGCGGGCAGCAGCCTAAGCATTGATCAGATATCTGTTCTTCAAATGGAAATTTATTTATATATATTTTTTCCTGCTTTCTCTCTTGGGTTTACATAATAGAAATCTGGAATAACAGACATTTTGTGATTTTATATTTTTATGGTTTTTGTTAAAGGACTGGAATGCCAGCATGATGCGGTTTTCTGTTTAAACAAAACGATTCATATTATTTGCCGTCTGGTACTGTGTTGTGGAAATACCAAAATTATAAACGAAAACACTGACTCCAGCAAGGAAAAATCCTCCCTAATGACGTGATCTTTCCAAGTACCATGTGACCTTCAATCTTTGAAGCAAACAAGCTCTTGTTGTTTTTTAGGAGCAATGTTTAAGATCATTGCATTTTTTTCCCTATTAGACTTTATTGTATCTGTGCTAGAACTACCTGTCATGTCAATGTACCAGACAACCGCCTACTTTTTATAGGACTAAGCAAACTCTAGCAGCTGTTTAAAACTCCTACTCAGTTAATAGACACCTGATAGTGTCTTGAGATAACTGTATTGTGAGCTGTAATCATATCAAAGATCTAGACTTGTTTAGATGCCACTGCAGGAAGAAGCATTAAAGTGCTGAATCAAGACTTTAGTGAACAAGGTATCAGAGCAGGACCTCAGACCTGCAGAGAGGAAAGGCAAGGAAGAATGCAAAGCCAGAAAGAGAATGCTAGAGGTGTGTGTGTGTGGTGATGTGTGTCACTGTTGTTAATGGTGTAGAAAGCAGAAAAGGTTTGCTCAGGTTACCCTGGTGTCACGTTATCTTTGTTTTTTCTGCCTTAGGTGTGAGGCTCTGTAAATGAAATGCAGTCCTGTCACTATACTGTGACCAGCTGTGTAACTTCAAAATAGTGAGAATATTTCCACCCTTGGGCTATGATGAGATCTTTCCATTCAATTCAGTTTTATTTGTGTAGAACTTCTGACACGGTTGCAAGGCAGCTTTACATAGTCTTGCATTATGCTTTTAAACATTTATCGATCAACCCTACACATCCCTATTGAGCAAGCCTGTGGCGATAGGGGCAAGGAAAAACTACATCACATGACGCAAGAGTAATCAGACTTAAAAGGAAAACCCATCCGCATCTGGATGAAACCAGATAAAAATGCAAACCATGTAGTAAAAACTTTACTATAGTTAATCAAAAAGTTGGCTATTTTTTAACTGTAATGGTACTTTCAGTCCTAAACCACTTTAGTAAAAGAGTTTATATCACCAGCAATGAAAGGTCATCTTCACAGTTTTGGATTGTATATTTAGGTCCATATGGATCATCAGTACCAGGAACAAGCGGCTCCTAAGATCGGAACTCCAACCAGTAATAGCACATCAGGATGGATCACAGGATTCAGAGAGCAGAAGGATCAGAATCACTGGAATCTCAGAAGTAGCATATGTACCTCAACATAAACAGAGAAAAAGATAAAGGGGTTGTTGGGTATGCTCATCACAGTATAATGATTAAAGAAGTGAGTTTATAAGTGCTGAGTGCAAGCAGGGACTCCGGCATGACTGACCATGACAGCATAACTACAAAGATAGAACCAGAAGAAGGTTAGACACGAGGGCACCCTGTGACATGAGGCAATCAGCCACTCCACCGTCAGCAGAATTGAGTGAGGAAGTGACAGCATCCAAAGATCCTAGTTTACCAGAATGCTATATGCCTGAGAAGCCCCACATTTGCTCCTTTATCTACTAAAAGGCTGTTAATGAAATTCTTGACTAAACAAGTAAGTTTTCAGCCTAGTCTTAAAAACAGAGACTGTTTGTGTCCCAAACATTAACCGGAAGCCTGTTCCATAACTTTAATATGCCATATTTACTTTATTTTTTTTTATATGTCTAGTTTGACATGTTTAATTTTTTCCCCAGGACTGTATTTTTGGGGGATCCTTGATTAGCATCAGGGACAATTAGCATAAGAGATCAGCCACTCCCTCTTCCTATTCCGTGGACGGATGGGGGAAATTGGTCATTGACGTTATATTTAGGGAAATGAATCAGTTCCTGCCGCAGCTGAATAGGATTCGAAACAATTACGCAAGAAATGTCAAAGTGCGACCAGAATACAACATGTCCAAAGATACAGTGCCTAAGATATAGTCTCCAGAATAAATCCCTCAACATTTCTGTCTTTTTCTGGACCCACACATCACTCAGTGAAGCAGTGCCAGCAATAGAAAAAAACAAAAACGGGCAAAGCGAACCATCTGCTTCCACCCCGCCCTCCCAACCCCCGTCTTCTTGTCTTAATAGTGTACAGCCGTAGAGCTGTTTACTGAACTCCAGAGTAAATCGTTCATGCAGGCTTGGACTACTAGCGCATTCATTTATGCCCAGCATGGATATGGTTTGTTTCCGAGCACAGCTGTATTCACATTACTGATGTTGCCAGATTTTAAAAGTCTCCTGGAATGCTTGTGCAAATGTCAACACATCTTATGAAGGTCCATTTATTTATTCCTTCATTTGCCAAACTGCTTTATCCTATTAAGGTCGAGGGGACGCTGGAGCCTATCTCAGCCGACTCTGGATGAAGGCGGGTTACACCCTGAACAGCTCTCTAGTCCATTGCAAGTCTAACACACACACACAACCATTCTCACTTACACCTAGGGGCAATTTAGAACAGCCAGTTAGCCTAATGTAAATGTCTTTGGACTGTTGGAGGAAACCGACGTACCCAGATAAATGCCATAAAAAGCGCATTCAAGCCAAATTCAAGCCCAGAACTCAAACCCAGGACTTTCTTGCTGTGAGTCGGACGTGCTAATAGCACTACTCTGCCATCCCGCCTCATAAAGATCCAGTCTTTTTAAAAAATGAAGCTGCTTTTTAAGCTGCACTCCAGTCACGCCTGTGTAACAGTATTATGTTACACAGGAAAGTCTTTAGATAACAGCTCCGCGTTCATTTGTACTGTGTAGGCTCTGCTTTCTAATTATTAGAGTTAATCTCTTGCTTGCCACCTCAAGGGAATGCGGATGCATATACTTCTCTCTTTATTGTATTTTCACTCTCCTATTCACTGCTAGTATTCACTGGTGTGAGAATAAAGGCAGAGTGTGTGTGAATGTACAGTAGAAAGGGTGTAGGGACATTTCTAGAAATTGCAATCCCAACAGACAGAGCACCCACGAGTTCTCTGAGTCACATCATTCCTGCAGTGTGTTTTCTTTTTTTTCTTAAGCACTTCCGAATGAATAGAGCTCACTGATCTGATTGATTCGACTTCCTTTATCATGCACTTAAGTCAAAGGCCTGCTGCCTTTTTTTCAATTCTGTTGCTAGATGGGAATAGTAGAGGCATGTGTGAATGAATGGCAGGGAGGAACCTGGCGGCGGCTCCAGCACTGTCTGACACTCTACTCTCCTTACATTTATTTATTCTCGTGCACAGAGTTAAGTGTATAGTAAACAGTGGAGCCAGAGAGCAGTTTGTATTGTGTCTTTTGATCATCAGGCCTCGTTATATCACCCTGTCATTAATTGTTTTCCTAAACACTACTGGTCAAAGGTTTTCGGACACCCCAATATTTTTTTACATTGAAATTTACGTGGTTTAATGTCTGAGTATTCTGAAATTAAAGCATAAAATAAACAAACAGCAGGTTTAAAGAAAAATTCAAATTGTTCTATTTATCATAATTTTATCTAAATTTTTGACTCATCGAAGTCTTTTGCAGATATTACAGCTGAACACTGCATTCTTTAAACAATGGAAATCATATACGTTTACGTTTTATTGCATTTGTCAGATGCTTTTATTCAAAGTGAAATTACATTTATCATTAATACAACCACCACCAACCAGGGAGAGGCGTAACCATGCACATGCCCTCTCTGTGACATGCAGTGCTGCCCACCCGCCTTTTTAGGAATCGCTGCGCATTGGGGGCGGCCTGACAGACTCGGAGGGAAAGCGATATCCGCCCCCTTGTATGAATGAGTCACAGACACCCGTGTTTGGCTGGTGATCGCTGTGACTGACAGGGAAGTGAGCGTATGCCATCCCTCCCTCCTGTGAGAGCTCGGCCAATTAGCTCCCATGGACTCCCGGTCACGGATGGCTGTGGCATCAACCTGGATTCACCCAGAGTCTTAAGTATTAAATACTTTATAAATATTTTTCTGGACGTTTTTCCCTACACTGATGCAGAAGTTTGCACAATGTGTTGCACCTTCTGTCCACTGCATCCTAAATATGCTCGAAAAGGTTTGAGTCTGAGGACTGTGCAGCCGACTGTCTTGTTCTTCTCTCCTAAGTTTATTCTGACATTTGTTCCTATTCTGGTCATTCACTGGAGCTGAACTGTTAAAATTTCAATACAATTGAAAAGATGTGGGTGTTCTTAAACTTTTGACTAGTGGTGTAACAGCAACTGTAATTTTTTAACCAGTTGTTCAGTTGCTGCACATTTTCACATACAACAGTCTCCAGAGTCTTCTATACAGAATGTTGCCAAAACAATGTCTCACATTAATCAATCCAGTGTAGAAACCCGTGCCAATCTGACTGCAGACGTCATTGAATTGATTCATGAAGCATTTTTGTATCACACCAGTCAGAGTGTATAAATTATCTGTTAACAACTGTGGCTTCTGCAATCCAAAATTAGAGCTGTCAAAGAGCTAAAACGAAAATCTTGAAATCTCCACCATCAAAATAAGAAGCAGACGTCTGCTTATTTCTATTCACTCACTCATTTACCAAACTGCTTAAACCTACTAGGGTCAAGGGGAGGCTGGAGCCTATTTCTGCCGACACTGGGTGAAGGCAGGGTACACCCTGAACAGCTTGCCAGACCACTGCAGGGCAACACACAACCATTCACGTTTACACTCACACCTAGGGGCAATTTGAAACAGCCAATCAGACAAATTTGCAATTAATATGAGTAATATTTGGACTGCGGGGGAAAACCAGAGTACTCGGAGGAAGCACAGGGGGCATATGCAAACTCCACACTGAAATCCAGGACTCGAACCCAGGACCTTCTTGCTGTGACCACACGATAACCACTACACCACTGTGTCGTCCTTATTTTTGTTTAGCAGCCTGAAAGGTAGTAACAGGAAAAGTCTGTGATGACTGCTGTGGTCAACAGAATTTCTGTCCACAACCAAACTCTAGCTGATGTTTGAATCATTATAGGATGTCTCATGTATTGGGGAGACCACTTTGCAGTACTCTCTGGGACCGGACTCCATGTCCCTCTTTTTTTCTATGTCTAATTGTGTCTCACTGTCCGGCCAATGTGTCTCATGGCCTACACTTTCTCGAGGGAGTGCCACACGGGACTCTACCACCAGGAGTAATATAATCTAATCCAGCAGTAATATAATCTGCAGCTTTGCAAATCTTTACATGTGGGTGAATGGGGGAAAGGGTCAGATCATAAATTTGCCACCAAAGAAGTAGCTGGGAGTCAGACTCACAGTGACAGGCCCTCTTGAGAGGCAAATAGAATACATGTCCACCACCTTTAGTAATGGCACACCATGACTGGGGATACCCTGGTAGAGGAAAGAGGCTTTATAGTTATTGGTTAGTTGCCATTAAGAAATCCCTGCCATCTAGAAAATCGTTTAACTTTTAACAGAAGCAAACATGCCATTGGGGAAATTTGATAAAAGGTTTTGGTTGGTTAGTTTAATTGCTTGTAATTACAGTATATTACAATCTTAAAATGAACGCATGATTAATCTTACACCAAGAAATTATAATCTCCTTTAATTGTAACCAATTTGTAAATAGCCAAATTATATTATGGATATGTGACACATGATTGATGTAGGTCTTCATAAAATATCATTATTTGCCATGCGGCTCAAACTGTTGAGGAATGTGTGGCTGTACACCTGAAAGAAAAAAAAAATTTGTCTGATTGAATTATTGTTATTATTATTTTTAATGATCCAAGTTCAGTGCATGCTAAACTCCGCCAGGGTTTCATCTTGGCACCGAAACTGTTTGTAGTTTCCATAGACAGGATCTCAAATCATAATCGTGGAGAGAAGGGTGTCCAGTTTGGGAACCTCAGAACTGGATCTGTGCTTTTTACAGATGATGTGGTTCTGTTGGCATCTTCCAAACTTGACCTTCGGAGTTCACCGTAGCAGTTTACAGCTGCATGAGAAACCGTCGGGATGAGAGTCAGCTCCACCAAATCTGAGTTCATGACTCTTAACCAGAAAAGGGTGGATAGCTCCCTCTGAGTCTGGAACAAGTCTTGATTATGAGTGATGGTTGATGGACCGACAAATCGGTGCCACGTCAGCAGTAATGAGAATGCTGCACCTGTCCGTAATTGTGAAAAGGGAGCTGAGCCAGTTAGTCTAAGTTTCAGCCCTCACCTATGGTCATGATATTTGGGTACTGCCCAAAAGAATGACATCATGGATACAAGCAGCTGAAATGCGTTTCTGGACCCAGCTTTATTGAGGAGCTCCGTCATCCGTGGAGAGTTTGGGGTAAAGCTGTTGCCTCTTGCCCCGAAAGGATTAGAATGCCTCCCGTTCGCCTCCTTTTAGAGGTTTTCCCTGCTCGTCCAACTGAAAGAAGGCCTAGAACTCACCGGAAGGTTATATATTCTGTCTGGACTGGGAATGCCTCAGGATCCCCAGCAAAGTGTCGCCGGGGAGAGGGATGCCTGAGTTTCCCTCCTAGACCTGTTGTCTCTGTGACCCAACCTTGGATAAGCAAAGGGAAATGGATAGGTGGATGGATGGATGCATGGATGGATGCATGGTCTGTTTTTATTTTTATTTTTTTGTGTGTGTGTGCTTAGTTGCAGGTCAATTTATAATAATTCTCAGACTCGGCCAGATGAACTATCCCGCACTGAGCTTCCACACTGACATAGAAAATGTTGCGATATAATTTTTAGGTTGTATTGACCAGCTCTAAATTTTAATACGCATCACTTGCCCTGTTATGAAGTGCTCACCAGTGTATCGTGCTAGATTATTTTGTTAGCAGTGGAGCAGAACATCACTGTGCTGTGAAGAAAGTGAATGTAAGACCAAACGTGCCATTTTGTTAAACTCTTAAGATACTTTTATATTATTCAAGGTCGTTTTATCGAACAAACAGATCAAATCAATCAATCTTTTGGTGGGATCAGTGCTTTATGTATACTTTAGTACTGTTTCCTTTAATACTCTTCTGTGCCACACGGCAGTAAGCTTTACTGTTGCCTAATGACACAGTCGTTTCAGTGCTGTAATACTCTGTGTGCAGTGGGTGAACAGATAATGCATATTTGTTCAGCTGCACATCTGTGTGTGTGTGTGTGTGTGCGTTGAGATCACTGCTTCTTCTCGGCCAGCTGACTGCTGAATGTTTGTGTATGTTCATTTATATGCTCGGTAGTAATAAAATGAAATTAAAAAACGCTCTAAGAAGCTTGATTTTGTTTGTGTTCGAGTAAAGTGTTAGATTCCATGCACCAAAGCAGTTAATTATTTCCTAAAATAGAAATTCTGAACCACAGAATATTGCAGCACTTAATGACAGATTGCCGTGAAACAATGCGTTTTAAGCTGTGTGCTTCGGGGACTTTCCTTTTTCCGTTCAGGTTCTCACTTCTTTATTATTGTAATTGCTGGCATTCCTGAGGCTGTTTGTCAGTTTGCCTCTAAACAAAAACCTAACAACACCTGTGTACCCATGATTTTACCCCTACTATGAGTCCCAGAGATAATTTGATTTTGGAATGTCTAGGGTAAAGTTCAAGGTCAGAGTAAGGTTACAAATCTTTGGAGATTTTTGGAGCAGTGATGATATTTCTGTTCTATTGAGTTTCAAATGAGACAGTTACCTTCGTCCTTGGGTAACCTTGAAAGGTCAAATCCCAACCATCTTGTAAAAACGTTAACAGAGAATTGAGAAAATTGGAGTTTTAATACTAATTTGGTCACGTTCACTTACTACACATCATATCGTGAGACGAGTTACATTATCCATACTGTGTGGCGGAGGTACCTCACACTCTGATTGTGTCTCTAATAAGATTCTTCTCAATAAAAGTCATGTTCTGAGGCTGAATAAACACCTTCATAATGTTTTGATCATGATAATGTAACAGGAAGCAGCTTCGCCGAGAGCTCTGCAGGCATACATGAATGCACCAAAGGAGTTAAGCCTCATAACAGCTCACCCACGGAGCCAAGCCGCCTGCCCACCAGCAGAGCAAGGCCTTTCACAGTGACAGTGTCTTCTGTTAAAGAGAGCCAGTGCTGCATCTGAATGCCTCCATTGGGACTGGCGAGATCTTAAACTGGCACGGTCACAAACTTATTGCCTTCAACAATCCGGAGCGCTGATGAACGGGATCTGGGGTGGGGTTTGAACTTGTGTCATATTTATAGGCTGAAGAAAAGACACTTTGTCTTTGAGTGGAACAAGAATGAATGCATGAAGCTGGACAGGGCGGTGCTTTTACAGACAGTGGCTGTAGCTGTATCTTAGTAATTCTCTTAAAGCTAAACGATCATTTTTTAAAAATATTGTTCTATTGCTGAAACTAAAGGTCTCTGTATTTAAGAGCTATAATTTACTGGATAGACTTTTATTGTCATTATACTTTCAGTACAAAGAAATTTGGTTGGCTCAACATAAAATGCTCGTAAATATTTGCATATGCATCCTGTGCACAGTTTCACATCACTGCACTAATAAATTACTACACTCCATTTATCACAAAGAGTGAATATGTATATAACACTGTCAACCCTTTAATGTTCTGGGCAAATATTTGGGTTGCATGTTCTCCCCATTCATGCATGGGTTTCCTCTGGGTACTCCAGTTTCCTCCCACAGTTCAAAGACATGCACATTAGGCCATTTGGCTGTTCCAGATTACCTCTAGGTGTGAGTGGAACTGTGAATAGTTGTGTGAGTGTGTTGGTCTGACCAGCTGCTCAGGGTGTACCCCGCCTTCGTCCAGTGTCGGCAAATGAATGAAGAACCAGGAGAAAGATACAGTACATGACACCGTCAGATTCGAATAACACAAGTATGTGTATTGCTCTGTAGCATAAGCAAGTGTGCTGTGTTTGTGTATTGACGGTGAACACTGCAGATTATTTTGTTTTTCTTTTACAGATTTATTCCTGTAATCAGTGTGCAAACATCTCGTCTAAATTAGCATCTACAATAACAGAGCGAGCTGGTGTTCTGCTTTAGGAGTTGCGACAGTGACAGCCTGCAGACTTTTTCACTTCTGCTTAGCATCACACAAGCAAGACACCAAAATATAGAAGTGTTGGGGATTTTAATGAAATCTGTTGTTACCCTGACATGTCTTTAAATAAATTAACATTTTCACCTAGTCTACTCCAAACCATCAGGAATGATTGCAAAGTGCATTCGAAGCGGTATTGATTATCCGGTTGATGGTTTTTAAGGTGACTTGCTGAAGTTAAGGCAGTTGGTTGTGGCATGTTTGCTCTGTTTTGCTCCCTGTAGCGATGCCATCACTAATGAACAATTATTCGGCAAGGTGGGTGTTCCTGAGCAGTTCCTGATATGGAATGTTAACATCCACTGAGCCTGAAGGAAATAGCTTTAGTATAAGTGTAAGTAGTTTAAGTACATACTATACAGGAACATAAGCCAAAACAAACCAAATTTTTTAAGCATGATGGTGACCGGTGAACTCCACCAGCGTTGTGAAGAAAGGACTCGCATGCTTCATAACAGTGTCTTGGAAACATCAGCAAAACCAAGATTTGTATGGTTTATTTTTCAATTTTTAATAGTATGACAGGGCAGTGGTGGCCCGGTGGGTAGGGTGCTGACTTACTGATCCAAAGGCTGGGGGTTCAAGCCCCACTATCACCCAGTTGTCACTGCTGTCCCCCCAGTGCAGCTTACTGGGTTATCAAAGGCCAGCCCTGTCTCTCACTGTCTATAGTGAGAGGCATGTAAAAGAACCATTGCTGACTTTCATGAAGAGTAGGTCATTGGGTTGCCGTCAGCATGTTTCTGCCCAGCGATGGCCTGGTGAGCTGTCCAGGGTGTACTCTGCCCTTGCCCAGAGTCGGCTGAGATGGGCGCCAGCCTCCCCGCAACCCTGATAAGGATTAACCGGTTCAGAAAATGAATGAATTAAACGTATGATGCTGATGCGGCCTGCGCTATCACAGTGCTCACACGTGCTTCATGTTGGCATCCTTAAAAAGTCGGTGATAGTGCGAAGCTTTCTTGAAAAGTTGAATTTGTAGGATTTCAGAATCCGTGACTAGCAAACTGTGAGTATGTGTCCGCTGTTTTGATTCAAGTACTATCCACTTGGAATCTTGTGTATTAACCCCATGATCGTGAACCGACCAGGTTGCGCCGTTCCCATGTAGTTATATACTAATTCCCGATATTCCTGCTTTTTTCTTACAGATACTGCTTTGTGGTTGCTTTGGGCTATCTCACCCTCTGCCAGATCACCCGTGTCTATGTCTTCGACTACGGCATGTACTCGGCAGATTTCACGGGGTAAGTTCTTCCAGCTCATGACTGCGACTGTGATTGTGACATGTCCACACACTGTATATTTCAGATGAAAACCTTTGGCAAGGAAAAGTAGTAAAAATCCATAATCGCTGTGTAAATAATTTTTATTATCGTGTGGGGTGTTGTAATGCCTCACAGCTCCAGGGTTTAGGGTTTAATCTTGCATACAGGTCCAAGGGGGAATGATGCTGCCGTCACCTTACCTCAGAGGTGATTATTTGGAGCTCAGAGCTGCGTGGTTTTAACCTCCGTGCAATTGAGACAGAAAGTAGTGGTGGAGGGGTGGGACTACCGGAAACCTCCATGTTTGTCTTTTGTTAGTGTCTAACTAGCCAGCTCATTTGGAGATTTAACTGACTTTGAAAAGTCAAAAATTGTAAAAAGTCTTTCAGAGGGATGCAGCACTCTTGAAATATCTAAGATATTGGGACGTGATCACAGAACCATCAAATGTTTTGTTGCAAATAGTCAACAGGTTCGCAAGAAACGTGTAGAGAAGAAAAGACACAAATTAATCACCTGCGTATTTGAGAAGAATCAAACATGAAGCTTCCAGGAACCCATCATCCTCCAGTGCTCCATATTCCACAACTGCGACCTACCTGGAGTGTCAAGAAGTACGAGGTGTTCAGCTCTCAGAGACACGGCCAAGGCTGAAACCCGACCACCTCTGAACAAGAAACGTCAAGAATGGGCCAAGAAATATCTGAAGACAGATTTTGTGGACTGATGAGATGAGAGAGACTCTTGATGGATCAGATGGATGAACCCGTGGTTGGATCAGTAACGGACACAGAGCTCCACTTCGACTCAGACGCCAGCAAGGTGGAGGT
>JAOUQZ010043538.1:0-12901 GCA_028564935.1 Neosilurus hyrtlii | reverse complement strand
GCGAGAGAGAGAGAGACAGAGAGAGAGAGAGAGAGAGAGAGAGAGAGAGAGAGTGTGAGTGTGAGAGAGAGAGTGAGAGAGAGAGAGAGAGACAGTGAGAGACACAGTGTGAGAGAGAGAGAGATAATGAGAGAGAGAGAGCGAGAGAGACTGAGAGAGAGAGAGATAGACAGAGAGAGAGAGAGAGAGCAAGAGAGACTGAGAGAGAGAGAGAGAGACTGAGAGAAAGACAGAGAGAGAGAGATAGAGAAACAGAGAGAGAGAGCGAGAGCGACTGAGAGAAAGAGAGACAGAGAGAGAGAGAGAGAGAGAGCGAGAGAGACTGAGAGAGAGAGAGACTGAGAGAGAGAGAGAGAGAGAGAGAGAGAGCTTTAACAAGCTTATTATTCACTCTAGGATCTATTAATTTCTCCAAAACTGGGTTACATGAGTTTTTATACTTCTTTTGATAGAAAACACACTTCAAAGTCCTCTAGAAGCACAGAGAACAAAAAATATCAGAAACACAACCCAAATCTTAGGAACATCTGGGTCTTTAAAGAGGACACTCACACTCACTCATTTGCCGCTTAATCCTGCTAGAGTTGCGGGGAGGCTGAGAAAAGGCCTGACCCTGAACAGCTCGCCAAGCTATCACAGGGCCAACACACACAACCAGGGGCAACTTGGAACAGACAATTAGCCTCATGTGCATGTTTTTGGACTGTGGGAGAAAACCAGACTACCTGTTTGAAACATTTGCACACAGAAACACTCCACACAGAAACACCCGACTTGAACCCAGGACCTTCTTGCTGTGAAGCGGACGTGCCAACCACTGTGCCACCATCCCGCCCCAAAGAGGACATATTATGCTTCTTCCATGTTTTTGACTGCTTTTGGCGAGCTGTTCAGGATGTACCCCACCCTCGCCCAGAGTCGGCTGAGGTGGACGCCAGCCTCCCTGCGACCCTAATTAGGATTAAGTGGCTTAGAAAATGAATGAATGATGATCTGGGGGGTGGCACAGTGGTGTAGTGATTAGCACATCAACTTCACACTGACACCTAGGGGCGATTTGAAAAAGCCAATTAGCCTAATGTGTGTCTTTGGAGGAAACCAGTGTTCCCAGAGGAAACACACAAGCACATGGAGAACATGGAATCTCCACACAGAAACGCCTGCGCCCGGGACTCGAACCCAGGACCTTCTTGCTGTGAGATGGATGCACTGAACACTATGCTATCGTGCCGCCCAACAAATGCTAATGTTCCCATGTAGTATTTTCCCCAACGTTCCGTCTTTCGAACTATTCAAGGACAATCCACCTCCCCTTCAGGACAGAATGGTTAGTTATATGGTTAGTTAGCTCCAGAGCTCACACGGTCTATCCAGAGATTCACATGCTCTTCCCGTGTCACTGTGGGCTCCACTGGCTCCTGTAGCTGTAGAATATTTAAACGATTGGCATCCCAAACAGCTGTAACACCCCCTAATAGCACTGTGCACGTTTTATAATAGGACCCTGGAGAAACTCCTTTTTCTCACCTGTCTAGCTGAGTCATGAGTACGGCTGCAGTCTGCTGACTCAGGCCTTTTTTTTTTATTCATGTTTCACACACCTGCATGTTGTTTGTAAAAGGTAGGCATGCTGGAGAACCCAGAGGAAGCCCACATCGACACGGAGATCTTAGGAGCCGAACGGCCACCCTGGAGCTGTCAGTCAGAAACACCTACCACCACCCAGCCCCATGACCACGTCTCACTGGGAAAAAAGCGGAGCTCAGGAGAGCTGACTCAGAGAATCATGATCTGAATTCTATATTCTTGGTTTGCAGCAAAAACCTCATACACCGTCATTTTAAAGGAGCGTTTCTTATAATGCACATGAGTGCATTTATTACTGGGCTGGACGCCAAGATCAGGACTGAAATCACTTCTCTAAACTACCGGGATGATTTACTGCACAGGAAGATATATGGCCTGATAGGGAGGAAGAGAGACAGAGAAAGAGAGAGAGAGACGGAGAGAGAGAGAGAGAGAGAGAATGAGAGACAGAGAAAGTGAGAGAAAGGGAGAGAGAATGAGACAGAGAGAGTGAGCTAGAAAGAGAGAAAGAAAGAGAGAGAGAGCGAGAGAGAGAGAGAGAGAAAGAGAATGAGAGACACAGAAAGGGAGAGAATGAGACAGTAAGAGCGCGAGATTGAGAAAGAAAGAAAGAGAGAGAGAGAATGAGAGACAGAGAGAGGGAGAGAGAATGAGACAGAGAGAGAGAGAGCTAGAGAGAGAGAGAGAAAGAGAGAGCAAGAAAGAGAGAGAGAAAGAGAATGAGAGACAGAGAAAGGGAGAGAAAGGGAGAGAGAATGAGACAGAGAGAGAGTGAGCTAGAGAGAGAAAAAGAAAGAGAGAGAGCGAGAGAGAAAGAGAATGAGAGACAGAGAAAGGGAGAGAATGAGACAGTGACAGCGCGAGCTAGAGAAAGAAAGAAAGGGAGAGAGAGAATGATAGACAAAGAGAGGGAGAGAGAATGAGACAGAGAGAGAGCTAGAGAAAGAAAGAAAGAGAGAGAGAGAATGAGAGACAGAGAGAGGGAGAGAAAGAGAGAGAAAGAGGATGAGAGACAGAGAAAGCGAGAGAAAGCTAACCTGAGCCGGCCCACAGAAGTATACTGATGTTGGTAAACCAGCCTTTGCACTGGACCGTCTGAGCATTTAAGGATTTTGTGTCTGTGTAGAGGATACAGTGAATAAGCATGTACAACTCCAGTTATCTAAATAAATTTATTTATTTTTGGCATATTTAATTTGGAACAACAATTTACAAAAAAAAAAGAAAAAACGATTTAAAAAAAAAGGAAAAGGAAAACAATATATCTTCATATAATTTCATATGTCTAAATAAATTATGAATTATTGGCACTGCCACTGCAATAAAAGAAATGCTTATCTGTGCATAAAGTTCCTATATGTGTGTAAAGGAGCTCTGAGAAGCGAACAGACACAAACACCAGAAATTCACACCAGAGCGTACACAACATAAACAAGTCCCTTTGGAAAAATGAATCACAAAGCCCTTGACCAAGGAGTTCCAGCCCTTCTTAGACATTTACTTATAAATATGGCTGCACAATATATCATTTAATAGTCTTCATCACAACTTTTAATAAGGATTTATTACTGTGAAGTAATATTCTCTCCATATTGTGAAGCCCTAGTTATGGCGTCCTCAAAAGTGTGCAAAAAAGTGCAAAAAATGAGATAAAAAGCCAAAAAAAATAAAAAAAAGCCAGTTACAGTACACAAGAATGATTAAATCTGGCTCTGATTCAGTATTTGAGATGATGTAGTATGTGGGATTTCAGTATTCAGAGCATTCTAAACAATTCGAATGACTTGAAGTGTTTCTCTTCGGCCACCTTAACCTTATTAAAAATTCAATATCTGTATATTTTCCTTTCAATGAGCATCTGTTTCTGTTGTTTAAGATGATATTAAAGCAGGTAAATGACATCACTGAGCAGTGTCACGACTCCTTTACCCCTCACTGCCTCAGAGTGAAACAATATTCATTAAATTCATGAAATAAATAAATTCAAACACGCACTATATATAAACAGTAACAATGGAAACCACTGTGTGTCTGTCAGTAGTCTTCAGGGTTAGAATAGACGAACAGTAGATGTCAGGGTTGTGTGTCCCTCACTGTCCCTCACCTTCTCAAAACTTACACTCAGCATGCATTTAAAAATTGCCCCAAATTCGGAAAATTATCAATAATAAATAAAATAAAATAGATCATGCAAGTCTTTGTCCCCAACATTCTCCTCATACTTGTTGCACATCCTTCCCATGTTTACCTCTGCCAGTGCGGTGTGGTACAAGTAACAAACCATTAAACTTTGGAGGTTATCTCTCCATGGGACCATTTTAAATATGTAAAAAATCGCCCAATCGCCTCGGGCCAGTGGCGCAATGGATAACGCGTCTGACTACGGATCAGAAGATTCTAGGTTCAACTCCTGGTTGGCTTGGTATTTCAATAAAGTTAAGTCTAAGTCTCAAAAAAAAAAAATTAAATTTCCCTGAGGGAGACATCCTAAAGGGATCAATAAAGTTAAGTCTTAAGTCTAAGTTTATATGTGCCAAAATGTTCATCAGACACCCACTAGAGGGAGACATTTCATTATAACAATGACAAGCTATAATGGTCCATTGGCACTTTTCTGCCCCTCTCATTTAATAGAGGATGGATTTCATGCTGCTTGTTTGAATTGTTTTTGTTTTTGTTTTTACGCAAACAAAGAACTGATTTCCCAGATTGCAACAACGCTGTTTATTCACGATGTTCTCTTAAAACCGCAACCGTTTGTACCAGAAAGAATTTCGAGGTTTTTGATGTTTTCAATATTATTGGATATTTAGTGTAGTTTCATGCCATAGAACACAAATAAATCGATTTTGGTTCTAGTTCGTAAAGCTACAGCTAGTGGAAATGTTCGATGGAAGTGAATACTTTTGCAATGCACTATAAAAAAATAACCATTCAGAGGTAGAGCAGGTATCATAATAAATCAGTTAAGAGAGTTTTAACTTTACAATACTTTTGGAAAACTGAGACCAAAAAGACTTCCTTGATTTCGCTGATTTATGACTGGCTAAGCAATACCATGGTTAAAACCATTAAGCCCTGGTTTAAAAACATACATTTATAATTACTGTTCTTGTTATATTTCTTATGGAACTAGTAGATGAATTTGTCCCTCCTACACTTTGTGACTGCCTCCTTTATTCTCATCACTTAAATGTTTGAACGTTAATAGTGGTAATGTAAAATGAAATCAATTTTTGCTTGTTAGGTTTAAAAGGGCCACCCATGTTATTTAAAAATAAAATATACAAAACTAATGCTATATTTCTGGCAACAAATTGATCCAAGGACTACAGCGCCACCAATGATTGAAAGTAGGTGGTGGGTTGATTTCTTTCTAGCCCAAACTGTCAATAATCGTTAAACAGATTTTGTGTTCATTGCGGTAATTAAATTGGACTCAGTGGTGCCATAAATAGTATGTTTTTAAGTAATAGTGAGATTTTCACACGTTGGCTTTTTCCAAACTATTGTTAAAAACACATCATTGTATAGAATGACTTCATGTGCTTTAGGATGAAGGTTTTCCTTCACCAGAACAAGAGTCAAGCCCAAACCTGTTCCAGCATCACACTGCACAAAGCAAGCCACATAGAGACTTGTTTCACCAAATTTTAACGTGAAAGAACTCAAGTGGCCTGCACGGAGCCCTGACCTCAACTCCACCGGACAGCTCTGGGATGAAATGGAACCCCTACAGCGGCCAGAATTCCTCATCAGTGCTCAGTGAACACAAATCTCCACTCCAATGCTCCAAAATCAAGATTTGGGTTGATTTCAATAACAGGCACCTATGGATGTGATGGGAAGATGTCCATATATTCTGGAATCTAAAGATATGACCTGGGTTGAAGAGCTTAGTAATGAATATAATGTGGGTGTTAAAACATTTGGAAAGTAGCTGTAATGTCAATGCTAGAAATATGTTCAAGGGCTCGAAGTCAGCTGTTACAAAGACGTTTTACAGTTTAACATAAAAACAGATTGGAAAGAGAAACTGGTAGATATATTTTTTTTAAATGTTTTTTTAAATAAAAATTACATTTTCCTCAACAGAGAACAAAGTGGAGTAGGAAAGAAATTTTCGTCTCATATGAATTTGTTTACAAAAAAAAAAAAAAAAAAAACCCTCTTCATCATCTCCTATAGTTCACAAGTGTCCTACTCATTAACTCCCCTCATCTCCTCTTCTTGGCATTCAAGATGGCACCGTTTGCTCTTCTTCTGAACGGAAGTAAGGGTTTTCATGGCCCGTTACCAAGTAAGAATAGTGACCAGGGTTTTTGCTCTTAAACGTTGTCATGTCTTCTAACGGCATGAGGTCATAGGAGCCCGTCTGAAAGAGAAACAGCAGGAAATATTAGATAAACATTGACCACCATAATTCCTCAAATCCCCCATAAAACCATCATGCAGGAGGATTACTATATATATATATATATATATAAAGAACTTAAGATATAAATAAATCAATTACTATGAAATGACAACAAACATTTGAGTCAGTGCACTCATTAAACTGTAACCTCTGAAGCAGCAAATACTTTAAAATGAAAAGCAGAAGTTCATGACGCAATGTGTCGCTTGGTATTTTTCCGCCGTAAACCTTCCTTCTCAGTGTGCGGTTGAGCCGCGACTCTGATCTTTGATCCGTGTCCTTAAAGGTTGTACCACTTCACAGGCTTTTATTAACGAGAATTTTGTGAAAGTTTGATCAAAATCCATTGAGGGATTCAGAAGATACAGTGCCCACAACGACGTTCAGACGGACGGACGCGCACACAGGTGTACGGACATCCGAAGAGAGAAGAGAGCAAAATCAAAATACATGATTAAGATGACCCTTTTTAAATGTAACATCACTTCTTCAGCACTTGCATAGTTGTTTCGTGCACAAGCTAACAATGCAGCTAGCTAGCATATACGCTGCTAGCCAAAGGCAGACAAACTGAAAATAAGGACAGAAATATTTAGAATATCACCGACCTCATATATGTCGGTAAATTATTTAAATGTCTTAAAAACAAATGCAGTGGTGGCCTGGTGGTAGGGTGCTGGCTTACTGATCTGAAGGTTGGTGGTCCAAGCCCTACTTCAAGCCCCAGTGCAGCTAACTGGGTTATCAAAGGCCAGCCCTGTCTCTTAATGTCTGTGGTGAGAGGCATGTAAAAGAACCATTGCTGATTTTCGCAAAGAGTAGGCTGGATCGCCGTCAGCGTGTTTCTGTCCTGTGATGGCCTGGCGAGCTGTCCAGGGTGTCCTCTGCCCTCGCCCAGAGTTGGCTGAGATGGGCGCCAACCTCCACGCGACCCTAATTAGGAGTGTGTGCTTCAGAAAATGAACGGATGAAAAACAAATGCTCATGGCTTCACATCTCATCATGTGTTAGCTCTCGCCGTTTGGTATCTGTTGTGTGATAGGGAGTGATTTCACCGTGCTGTATTGTGAGTAGAACAGTACATTCATCTAATTAGAAAACGGAGAGTCCACCACCAGCACCAGCCACACATGCACACCCAGAACTATTTGATTGAATGAGAGAGGAGATCAGCGGATAAGGCCGTGTCTTGTCTTACCTTTGCTTTAAACTTCTAAAGCACCATAATGGAGGGATTGAGGAACATGCAAGGTAAAGCAGCAGCAGCAACAACAACAACAACACAGAAAGAGATGGTTGTTTAAAAAGGGGTTAATGGGGGATTTGGATCTGTGCTGAGAAATACATCAAACATTCAAAAATATAGGTATACCCAGTGACTGCCAGGACATCTCTAGGGATGTCCATTACAGGGTTAGTCCTCCCACAGTACAAAAGGCTAATTGGCTGTTCCATGTTGCCCGTAGGTGCGAATGTGAATGGCTGTGTGTGTTGCCCTGTGATGGTCTGGCAAGCTGCCACTGTTGGGCCCTTGAGCAAGGCCCTTAACCCTCAACTGCTCAGTTGTAGAAGGAGATAAAAATGTACGTCTCTCTGGATAAGGGCGTCTGCCATCTGCCATAAGTGCAAACATTGTACGTGATTGAAAATAGCGTCATAAATCCTTGTCGTGGGGTCGCGATGTTCAAAAAAGTTTCCGGCTCTTAGGTGATGCTTTACGTTAGATGCATTTCCTAGGATTTTGTTCGATGCCCTATGGCATCACAAGGCTGTATTATAATAGATATACAAATTTCATATGCATTTTGGGCCATCAATAGTCTTATGATTGCCTTACGTGAAACCCACGATAGTGTTAGGTTATGTGTCATACAGCAGTCATGGCCTAATAGGTTAGAGTAGTGGCTTTGTGACCGACACGTCGCTGGTTTGATTCCTGAACCTGCAGAAAAAATGTGTGGCAGTGGGCGAGTGAGCTACACCTTCCCTTCCTTCACATTCATGGCTGAAGTGTCATGTACCTACGTTCGCCCCTTCTGGTGTAGCCCCGCTAAATTTCTAAGACAAAACAAAATAACGATCACAGGTTGCCTGTAAAAGGAAGTTTAATGTCTTCGGGTGGATTATTTTGTTGTTGTTTTTTAAGTCAAGTTGTAGGGGGAAAAATTGCAGAACATTTTGAAGAGGTGAGGCTGGGGCTGATTTCTTTCCAGACCAGACTGTATCATGATCTATTCTCATTAAAAGCCACCAAAACCATTTACTCTGTGAATGTCATACAGGTCTGTTCTCTACGATCAGTAAAGTAAAGGATTAAGCTTTGAGATTCACTGCATGATGGTGGTGCACTCAATTTCTATTCCTGTCATTATCCGTCAGGTGAAATACAATCAAGTGTGCATACCAGTTATTTCTCATACTCACCGTGGGTGTTGCATTACAGAACAACCAGACAGAACAGTTTATAACTAAATGACTACTTCATTGAGGCAACCGACGTCCACTGAGCTTCAACTGGAGGAAGTAGACAAGGAGTAGCTGGAACTTACCAAACCATTGGAGGATTTAATTCTGTCTGGCATAGGCAGCTCCGTGACGAAGGTCTCAGAATTCATGCTATGACCGAGTGATGCACGAGGGATGGGGATGATGGGGTGGGATGGCCAAGTGTTGAACTCATCCGAGGAGTAAGGACTCTTGTGGTTGGAGGCATGCTTTCCCCTGCTGTGGGAACACAGACAAAAGAAATGCATACTGTACATAAACTTTCCAGATAAATACATTGCTTATCCATATCACACAATATGGACAAAACACTCTCTAACGCCATCATGTGACATGATATTCTACACTACAAACACATTTGGTTTGAAAGGGTATAAGCTCAAAGTGTGAACTGCTTTACTTTGAATATTGTAATTAACCACGTAAAAAATACAGACGGTGGTGCAGTGGTTAGCACGTCCACCTCACAGCATGAAGGCCTTGGTTCGGTTACCAGGCTCGGGCGTTTCTGTGTTCCGTGCTTGTGTGGGCTTCCACTGGGTACTCCAGTTTCCTCCCACAGTCCAAAAACAGGTGCGGTAGGCTAATCGGCTGTTCCCCTTGGAGTTAGAGTGAACGATTGTATGTGTGTTGCCCTGTGATGGCCTGGCGAGCTGTTCAGGGTGTACCCCGCTCTTGCCTAGAGTCAGCTGAGATGGGCAGAGCCACAAACCTAAAAGAATGAATGAATGAATGCGAGGAAGGTGAGGGAGATGTTGCTGAATAGTCTGCGACGTTCACTGAGCCAGAGATGAATAATTGTTTAATATATACTACACAGGGATATAAGCAAAAAAAAAAAAAGCAACCAAAACACTTAAATGAGATTTTTATGGTTTGTTTCCTACATTTTTTAAATCATGGCAGATGCAGGTGAGATCCGAGCACAAATGCAGGCAGGTGCAGATGAGCTCTCCTTAAGTGTTTTAGTATATACTACACAAAAACATAACGAAAAGCAAACTAAAATAAGATTTTTATACTTTTTACGGACATATTTTATCCATGACAGAGGCAGATTAGTTGAGCTCTGCCCGTCAAGCCGAGCAAAACGCGGTTTACATAATAGCGTCTGTTTCAGAATTTTGTACATTCTACACAGAAACAAAAGTAATCCGTGTTATTTTTCGTATTCTAAAGGTGTTTTAGTATATACTACACAGAAATACAAGAAAAAGTGGAGCCTATCTAAGCTGACACTGGATGAAGGCAGTGTACACCCTGAATGGGCCTAATGCCTATTGTGCATGTCTTTGTACTGTGGAGGAGACCCACTCAAGCACAGGGAGAATATGCAAACTGCACACAGAAACGCATGATCCCGGGACTTGAACCCAGGACCTTCTTACTGTGATGCAGACATGCTAACCACTACGACACACCCCTCCCTGACAGTGCAACCAAATTCATTCATTCATTCATGCATTTTGTGAGCCGCTTAATCCTAATTAGGGTCGCGGGGAGGCTGGCGCCCACTTCAGCCGACTCTGGGCGAGGGCAGGGCTGCAACCAAATTTTATTTATTAAACAATACTGTACCGCATGTTCTATCCATTTTAGTTACATTTATTTTGTGCAAAATCCACAACCCCCCCCCCCCCCCCCCCCCCCCCCATGATATATTTTATTTGATTGCTTTTATATAAATATTAAAAACCACCCACACATGATTTGTTATTCTTTTCAGGCAGCCAAACCGGACACCTTGCTGTCTGAATGAACCAAAAGTAGAACCAGGAAGTAAAAAGACCACAGCTGAAGCTCATCACATTTCACATTCGATGACCAGGAGAATAGATTACTGTAATGCACTGTTATTTCTTTTATGCCAAAGCTGGGGAGCGTTAACGTGCTCAGAATTGACACCCGCTACACCTTTTCTCAGTTCACTCCACAGGATACTAATAGCTTTTAAAATCGATTTCAACTTCCACCCAGACCAATTACATCTGACGTCAATTGGATGGTCACTTACCGAGAGAAAAAAAAACAAACCTATTAAATTCACGAGCAAATGATTTTTAGTGGGCGGCACGGTGGCATAGTGGTTAGCACATCCGCCTCACAGCAATAAGGTGCTCGGTTCAAGTCCCGGGCTTGGCGAGGACGTTTCTGTGGAGTTTGCATGTTCTCTCAGTGCTTACATGGGTTTCCTCCAGGTACTCCAGTTTCCTCCCACCATCCAAAGACATGCACGTTTGGCTAAGCAGCTGTTCCAAATTGCCTCTAGGTGTAAGTATGAACGATTGTGTATGTGTTGGCCGTGTGATGGTCTGTTGCGCTGTTTAAGGTGTACCCCTGTAGATAGGCTCTACCTCCTGCAGCACTAATAGTAGGATTTAGTGGTTCAGCCAATGAGTGAGCGCGTAAATACTGCAGAATCAGATAAAATGTTATTAAAGTATATTTTCATCCTCGTAAGAAATATTTTGATGAAGTAAGCTATTTGTCTCCATTCATTTGTTCTAAAATTCTAATACCAGTATATAATATTGACTTATTCCACTGTGGGATGTCCCATGTAAAGGGCAGACCACTTAGCAGTGCTACACTGAAGTCCAGACTCTGAAGTCCAGAGTGTCACATGACCCACACACTCTGAGACATTATCACCTACTGAATAACCCACACACTCTATGATGTCATGGGGGGGGGGGTGCTACCACCATGGGATATCCCACCCTCAGATAGTGTGTTTAGTTTTCTCCTGCATGCACATACCTGCAGAACACACAGTAGATGAGCAGAACCAAAGCCATAATGAGCAGAATCCCACCTAAAACAACAGCAACCACCACCAGCGCCAACAACGACGCTATTACAAAGAAACACAGCGTTAGTTTATACAAAAGTACCCATTGTGCACGCATATAAATATATAACAATTTTTTTGTTTCGAAAACTTTCCAGGCAGTTATTACAGGAGTTTTAAAATAAAACACTAAGGATATTTTTTAATACCCCAACAGATTTTTTTAAAACTGTAACTCACAGTCACTACAGTTGAAGCCGGAATAACCAAACGCACATCTGGAAAATAAATGACACAATGAAAACCATCGAAAGGTGACGCTGCAATATTATTTGCCTGGTCATCCCTTTCTTATGCTGATATCTCACTATAGCACAAGGGGGCGGTAGTTACAACCACATGAGACCATTACAACAAGACCAGGTTTGATTTTTAATTCAAATCGAGATGCTTAAATGCAGGATACTCACGGCACACACGTTTCGTCATCTGCTTTCTGGCCACTGGGACATGCTGAGGAGAAAAAAATGACGTGCACAGTCAGAGTGTGTTAAACTGGGTAGATTAAATCATTTTAGTCATTTTATTCATCTATTAATTGAGATGCTTTTCTGCTGACCACAGATGTAAAAAGTGGTTGCTTGAGCCACTTTAGATTTTCCTGCCCCCATCAGAGATCACGATTTTCCCTCACTCTGATGTGAAAATGAACTGATGCTCTTGACATATACAGTATCTACATGATTACATGCCTTGTACTGCCGCCACATGATTCAGGTGTTCCTATTAAAGTGGTCAGTGCCTGTATATCCCACAGTGGGACACTGAGACATGAACTGACCCCATATAAAGATTTCTGCCACTGCCCCCTGTCCTCTTTCGCCTTGACCTGCTTTAATCTAATTATAAAACCTAGTTCAAACCTAGTTAGGATAGCTAATTCGCTAAGCTAATGTTTACGTGCCGCAAGGTTGTGATGTGTCTGCAACACTGTTGGCTGTTACGTCAATTCATTCATTCGTTCCTTCATTTTCTAAGCCACTAAAACCTAATTAGGGTCACGGGGCTGGTGCCCATCTCAGCCAACTCTGCGCAAAGACGGGGTAAACCCTGAACAGCTCGCAAGACAGTTGCAGGGCCAACACAGATACAACTATTCCCACTCTCACACCTAGGAGTGATCTGGAACAGCCAATCAGCCTACTGTGCATGTTTTTGGACTGTGGGAGGAAACTGGAGTACCTGGAGGAAAATCTCGGGAATCGAACCCGTTACCGTCTTGGTGTGAGGCGAACTTGCCGCAAGAGCAAATACAACCATGTCAGACATACAGTATCAGTCATTTCATAGTTAATTTAAAGCAGTTTTAATGCTTTTCAGGGCACTTGGTGCACACACACACACACAGTCTCGTTTGCATAACTTGTGGAAACAATACATAGACTTGCATTAATTTCCTGAATAAATTTCCCTAAACACTAGACATTTCCCTAACACTAAACATAACCATTACTTGCCTTACTGTAACCTTACCCCAACCTTCCCCTAATCTTAAAACATCTTCACCTTAAAATGTAATGATTTACGTCATGGGGACTTGT
>JAOUQZ010043537.1:0-12902 GCA_028564935.1 Neosilurus hyrtlii | reverse complement strand
CTCTCTCTCTCTCTCTCTCTCTCTCTCTCTCTCTCTCTCTCTCTCTCTTTCTCTCTCTCTCTCTCTCTCTCCCTCCCCACTTTTCCAAAACCACATAATCCTGTCAGGGTCACAGAGACCATTTTGTCTATCTTAGCTAGCACTGGGCAAAGGCAGGATATACCCAGACATTCATTGAGGCAATCTGGAACAGCCAATTAGCCTAATGTGCATGTCTTTGGACTGTTGGAGGAAACCAGAATACCCAGAGGAAACCCACACAAGCATGGGGAGAAAATGCAAACTCCACACACAAATGCCCTCACTGAGCTCAGTATTCGAACTCAGGACCTTCTTGCCGTGAGGTAGACAATGCTAATCACTACGCCACCATGCTGCCCAGAAAAAAAATAACCCAGTAATCTTAAATAACACAATAAAAATTTAATTAGAGTTTATTTTCCAGTCTAATATTGTGTGAAAAGTGAGATTCAACTGCTACATAGTTATCAAATCATGCTCTTATTTTAAGAAGAAGTTTATTTTTTACTTTACATAAAGTTATTTTAACATCTGCATCGGAGTTCTACACTGCCCTGCCAAAAATAAAATGAGTTATTCTACCTCTAGCTTTAAGTACAGCATGTGTTCACCATGGCATTGTTTCACTAAGCCTTTGCAATGTCACAATTTTTAGTTTAGTCTAAATTATATAAATCTTGTGCTAAGGATGAAAGAATTGAACCACTATATGAAGTGTCCTCCAGCACACCACAAAGATTCTTAGTGTGGTTATGGTTGGGACTCACTGGTGTCAATCCATGTATGAAAATGATTCCTCACACTCCCTGAACCTCTTTCACTATTTGAGTACAAAGTTTATATCCATGCTGTCAGGTAAGAAAAACACCACGGATATGCTAACCTGCTCATTCAGTACATTCAGGTCATCTGTTGCCTTCAATACATTACATAAAATTGTTGGTAAGCTTAGATATGACCAAATAATGCATCTTCAAATCATAACACTCCCTTTAGAGATTTGTACAGTGAATAGGTATGAGATGGTCAACTCACTGGGTTGTCAACTCACTGCACTTCAAGTCAACTGACTGCAAAGGTATTTATATTATATGTGTTTGTATGAGAATGATAAAATCAACACTATGATACAATACCTAGAAAATCCATCAGACCCCATGAAAGATAACATCAATATTCTTGGGTGGTGTTTTCTGTATACATTTTATGGTTTGTTCTCATACAGTTCCACAATTACATAGAATATTTTAGTGCTAAATAAGTGCAGTAATGTCACATTCACTTTATTCCACTGATATTCCTGGAAATAAAAAAAAGACAATACATTATGATAAAAATACAAAACATTACATTTTCTTTATTAATTGCATGTAAGTACAAATAAGATGATGTTTTGTTTTGTTTGTTTTTTTAAATGGGTAATTACTCCACCATAAATAATAAGTGTTCCTTGGGAGATCTGGCAAAATATCAGATGTATAGTGTTGCAATAACCCATGGGGTCCGCTGGACCCCAGTGAACTCAATTAGCAAGAAAATACTGCAGTGTTTATACAACAATATAAATGCTTGGAATGATATATTACCGTGAAAAAAAAAATAACCAGTCTACACACAATGATCACATGCATCTACATATGATCTATGTATACCTTCTGCAACTGTGAATCTCTGTCTTTGGGCCATTCTTTTGCTGGTTCACTTTTTAAGATGCAAAGGGTATGATGTAAACATCTGTGGTAAAGCATATATAACAAACTAAGAGATTGGTAGCTACACAAAAATGCAAAGTAAATTCAGGGTCCACTGGACCCCAGCCACAAAACATATCCTGGAATATACAAAGCACAGCTAATAAAACTCACCAACCTATTACAATGTACACAGCTATTTGCCTGAAGCATACACAATACCATCATCTGACCGCACTTTAATTAAAAACAAATCATCAGGGGTCCATTGGACCCCATAAGTACTGAATAGGATTAAACTGGGGTCACAGGAAGGTTGGAGCCTTTCTCAGCTGACACTGGGTGAAGGCGGGGTACACCATAAACAACCATTACCATTAACCACCATGCTGCCCGTTTCATTATCCCAGAATAATTTTTTAAACATATTTAGAAATAAGAAGTAAATCACAATCAATTTCAACCCAATAATTTCACTCAAGTCAAAAGAATTACCTGAAGTTTTTCATGAAAGTGTCAGCTTGTGGAGTAGTATCCTTACTCAACAGATACCTCCTTCCTGTGGAAGTAATTGGCGCATCAACTTGTTTGTACAAATTGGTGCAGCCTGGTACCAATGTTTATTGTAAGTTATTGTTAATTTAGTTTTTCACTTCAATGACATCACTGCAGATGTGCAGAATCGAACCTTGCGGCATGTTGATTCAATACCAGGACAGTTTGTTATATGCATTTATGATGGTCACTGGTCTACTGGTAGTGTGAGAGATACATCTGAGGTTTATCGAGATGTGTGGTTCATGCACCCTCATTTTGCTACAAGATGTTATTAATGACCTGTCAGGGAAGACGTATGCTGGGTTCCAAGTCAGCACATTATTGCCAAAGTTGCACCAATTAATTTCACAGGAAGGATCTTATGAAATATGACCATTTTTTGGTCATATTGATTGATCTGAATATTTATCATTATATATAATCTGTGAATTTGAAGAGTGAACTGATAATAACGGAAGCCTAAAGAAAGCATCAGTTAAACAGGTAAAATTTTACTAGCATTTTCTCAGAGTCGCCTTGTTTAGCACAGTGCCTGCTGAACTTCATTCACAGTGCAAGCAACCACTTCCGGTGAGCAGTGCACATGCTCAGATGGTCACACTACAGGCTACGAAGTGTTTAGGATTATTACATGACCAAAATATAACGTGGCGCGAAGCATTGATATCGTGTCTGTTTAACTAGCACATGGTAAGCGATTATTTCTCTGTTTATGACCTTTGTTTACCTGTTTCTGACCTTTAGACTAGCCTGTGACACAATACTTTTGTGTATTACCCTTGACTGTCTCTAGTCTAGCCTGTGTTGTTGTTTTTTTGTTTTTTTTCTAATTTGATCTTTGTTGAATGTTTATGTAGCACCTGGTCCTGGAGAAACATTGTTTTGTTTCACTATGTACTGCATCAGTTATATGTGGTAAAAAAATGCAATAAAGTCTTGAACTTGAACTTGGCCTCTTCATTAATAACACTGAAATGACTTTTTGGAAATATCTGCCGGCTGGTCTGCATAAAGCCCCTTTTTAGCTCCCGCTGCTTGGGAGTTATAGGAATGGGTTCTGTTCGCCCATCTGTCTGTCATACTTTAGTTTCCAGATATTTACTTGCCGCGTGCTGAAGTTTGGGTGAGTGACCTTGACCTCCTTTTCAAGGTCACAGAAGCGAAACTGTATAATATTAGGTTTCTGGACATTTACTTGATGTGTGCTGAAGCTGGAGCTTTTAAACTTGGTATGCTGGCTCACTATAATGAGTGCTAGGCTAAGTTTGTGTGTGAGTGACCTTGACCTACTTTTCAAGGTCACAGAGGTAATTAGGTTTCTGGACATTTACTTGCCATGTGTTGAAGCTGGGGCTGAAGCCCAAACTTGCTATACATTTTCTATATCTATATTTTGTCTCTGGGTTGTGACATGTATTGCACTCCATCTATACTGAACAACCTGTCTCTTATGAAAAACTTCAAGTAATCATTTATACTTAAGTGTAATTAATGAGTTAGGTTTGACATTGGTATCTAGATTGGATACATTGGGAATTTGATATTGAAAGCAATAAAAATTGTGTTGTTTTCCAAATTTGTGCCAACTTATCACTGGAACTAGATGTTTTATATAAGTTATACTTACTGTAAGGAACCACACTCTCTGGACCTTGCTGGCTCCTTGTGTTCGTCGAATGTGTGAAAGACCAAGCAGATTGGATTAGTTCCCAATTTAGTCATTTAATTATATATATATATATATATATACACACACACACACACACACACACACACACACACACACCCCTCATAAACAAGAATTTAACCTCTAACCATTTAGATCCTATACTTTATGACTCCGTCATAGGTTAACAGACTTTAATCACTAAATAAACAAAGGTGACTGTTATCTTTACTTACAGAACTGGAAAAGACTAGTTATATGTTAACTGGGAATTTTCCTGTGGTCAGCTATAAAAAGTCAGGAATAAAAAAGCTTGTGTACAAATGTAATACACATTTTATAGACATACAGGCACAGAAATACTTCCAGGTTGTAAATACAATAATAAAATTTAATTCTATCATTACAGTGTAAATAAAAATGAAACAGGTAACAGGCAAATTTTAGGCATCTTAATAAAACACTTTGAAAGTTCTGTCACAGAAATCTTAAAACATGGCTAAGCAACATTGTGGCTAGAGTGTATTACCTCCCATTTCACATTTGTTTTTGATTTTTTACATGACTAAGCCATAATAGCTTATAACTGTTAATGGATTAATTTGAGAGGACGTTATGAAAAGGCTATCTCAGTCGGAGTCGGAGTTTCCCTGAGTGAAAACCCATAAAATTCTTTGCCCAATTTGTTGAAGATCAAGCTATAAGACCAAACCATTTTAAAAGGTCTATGTTTTTTTATGTATTAATGAAGTAACAAGTAATTAATCAGTAGTTAACATTATTAAGGACACATGTCCTGGGACAACTTTAACTGCTCTGCTAAAGAAGCAAATGAGTTTTCACATCAGCCATGTCCACAGTCAGCATGATTTAAGTATCAATTAAATTTTTGGGGAAAATTGGTGAATGCCTGAGGCATATAATTTTTCACTTTTCTCTAAGCAAATTGGTATTCATTCTAGCAAGGTCAGTCTTTTCCTGTGTGCCCATTTTAATCTCTGTTTACAGAACGACATGTTTATTGATGTTCTGTACTATAGAATGACAAGACATTAGTCACATGAAATTTTGATCTAAAAGTGGCTGGGCACTTAATAATCAATAAGGATTTTTACTCGCTTTATATAAGTAAAAAAAATCAATGAATAAATAAATAAAAACACACAAGGAAACAAAACAATCTAAAGAAAATATAAAGTTTTGAACATTACCCCAAACTCTAACTGTAAAATGTTTATAACTTTCCATATAAATGAAATTATTAATGTAATTGCGAGATGGTGACAAAGTGGCATTAGTGGTTAGAACATCTGCCCCTCAGCAAGCCGGTCCTAGGTTTGGGTGCTCAGAGAGGGCGTTTCTAGATGGAGTTTGTATGTTCTCTGTTCGCCTACATGGGTTTCTTCTCACAGTGCAAATACATGCACTTTAGGCTAACTAGCTGTTCCAAATTGCCCCTAGGTGTGAGTGTGAGTCTAAATAATTGTGGGTCTGTTGGCCCTGCAAAGCGACTGGTGAGCTATTCAGGGTGCACCCAGCCTTCGCCCCAGTCATTTGAAATGACTCCAGCCTACCAGCCACCCTAACAAGATTAAGCAGTTCCACAAATAATGATATTAGTTCAGTGGTAGAGCTATAGCCCTGCAGATAGAAGGTTCAAGGTTTGAACTCCATGTCAGAATAAAGCCTTTGTGAGTGCACTTTGCATGTTTTACCCTACCTGGGGTGGTTTTCCTCTAGGTGTTCTGCTTTCATTTCACAGTTCAAAGATGGGTACATTGGTTCAACTGAAAAATGTAAATTACCTAGAGATGTGAATGTAAGGGTAAACGGTTGTATGTCGGTGCAATAAATTAGTGACCTGTTCAATGGTACCAAAATTATTCACACCTTCCATAGTATGCGAATGTCCCACATGCTACACTATTCTGTACAATAATTCAAATAAGCTTTCAAATATCAAAAGAAGCAGAATTTTTCCAGGAGAGATGGCAGACCAAAGTGAATCCGGTTGTTGCTAAAATGATATATACTAATTCACATACAGTATCTTTTTATGTGCAAACACCTGGACCAGAGAACAGATAACATGGCAGTGGAGTATGTCCAAATAGTTTTCTTAGTACTTGGCATACTTAAAGTTATGGATATGATTGAAGACCCCTAGCTTACATTACAAGTGCTATTATTATTAATTCAAGAGATTTTCTTAATACTAATTGGTGGAAGTCCATTAATTAATTCTTGGTTTAACATCATTACCATGGGATAACCAAATTATTACATTGTTGCCATTGGATAAGTTGCAGGATTATTGTTTGACTGACATGTGCCACATAGTAACATAACTGTCTACTATAAAAAGATGTTAAGTTATCTTTTGTACAATATGGAGCATTATTTGGTCTTACTCAGCTTATTAAGATAACCCATTCAGTAATTGCTTGTTAACAGTGATTATCTGTGCTATAATAGTTGAAATGTTCCTGTTTACATAAGTTTTAGTTACTGTGCAACAGCAGAACACTGATTTTGATTTTATAAAGTACATTGCAGATTGCTCTTATGTTCAACTCTATGGGTGACCATTTACTGTTTTTACTGTAAAGGTTCAAGCTTTTAAAGAGAGTGTTGCATAATCATGATCACTTGAGAATAGATTTCTTTTGAGTGTTTGTTTGAGTGCTTAGTTAACATATCCTTAATGAGTTGGAACAAAAATGTGAATTCAACATCAGAATATTTATTAAGATTTTATAAAATTCCCCAAGCAAGACAGAGCACCTGCCGAGGATGGTGCTGGGACATAAAGTTTTTTAGAGGAGATGTCATGAATGGAGAATCAGGCTATATATATTTTAAAAGATTTTGAGTTCAAGCTAATGGAAGACTGGTGTTAAAATTCAATGCGTGAATAAATAAAACAAAAGCATGTATGAGTGTAAAGAGTCTGTATCTGAGGTTTATAGAAACAGTATTTGCAAGCAGTTGTATTTGCATTATTATTTTTATCAGTCAGTGCAAAAAGGTCTGCGGCATTCATGTTTAGTTGTGTTGTGTCTGATGTTACAAATGAAAAACAAGCACGCATAAAATTATTCAAATGTAAAATAATGAGCATTTTATTGCTTCGATCCCATACTATTAACATAAAAGGGGACTTTGCATGCAAACTGAGTTCATTAAAATGATTAATGATAATAGGATAGATGGGTGAAAAGAGTAACTATAACAGAAAGTCAATCCTGAATGCACATTTTGGAAGAGTTTAAGTGAACAGGGAAAATTGTTTTAACATAAAGCTGTAGTAAAAAGACAAATATCACTTCCAATAATCTCTTAATTCTGCTGATTGTGATGGTAATAAAGTATACTTCATACTTTTGTGGCTTGAGCTCGGCCTGTGTTGAAATCCTTTGTTTTCATGATCAAGATATATGAGAGTTTTAATGTGTGTTAATTAAAATCTCCTCAGCATTAATTGCATGCTTTATTTCATGTAGTAGTCATTTTCTCTGTGTGTGAACCCACCATTATTTAAAAGTTGCTAAATTCCATGAAGGATGAGCAACGCTGGTAAAAATTTAGTCACTTATGGCAGACATCAAATAATGCTCTTCCTATGTGTGTGTGTGTGTGTGTGTGTGTGTGTGTGTGTGTGTGTGTGTGTGTGTGTGTGTACATGCACATATTTATTTTGTTGTTCTGATTTTGCCTTGATTACATTAAATGATCACCATGGCATTGTTTTGAAAAACTTAAGTAAATATCACAACATGTATTTCCATCCACTGTTGGGTTCATTTTTACCGTCTTAAATTGATAACAAAAAATCAGACCAGTCCATAAAGTCTTCTCAAACACATTCTAAAGACTTTTGGTAGGGTTAAGGTACCTATTGTGTGGTGCCAGTTCTTGTTTGAAAATTATTCCTCATGCTCCCTGTACCACTCTTCCACAATTTGAGCCACAGTTTTATATCTGTGCTGTCAGGGTAGAAAATGCTGGCTCCTTATCGTTCAGTGAAGCTGAGCTCAACTTAGAGCACAGCATCTTCTGTGTTTCTAAGGTGGAAGAACTACAACACACCTACTCCACAGCATATGCAAATATGCCAGATGTCCAAAGGAATACACATTACAAATCATTGCTCTAGTATTCTAGTACTGAGCACTTGCCAAAATGTGTTTCTGTGTATTTTGTTTCCAGTGTATGACCTTTTTTCGCCTGCTCGTTCCTGATTCCTGCCTAGCCTGTGATATTTCCTGTTTGTGTAAGACCTGTTTCCGCCTGTCTGTGTCACGAGTTGGTCTATTCTGGCCACCAGAGGTCACTAAAGACTCCTTGTTGTTGTTATGTTGACCCCACCCTCTCGTTACTTAGATCACCTATACCACTTTGTTTCTGTCTTGTGCCTTGTTAACTCTGTCTTCTGTCTGTGTTCTTGCTAAGTCTTTGTTATTCCAGTGTCTCAAGTCTCAAGCCTTATTGTTCTCTCTGCACTTTTTGAATTGTCTGAATGGTTTGATCATGTTTGTTTAACGGTAAGCTCTTTTTTTGGATTGTCCCTAAAACCTGTTTGCATATTTTCTGATAATTGTTTCCTGCACCAGACAGTTTTTTTAGTTTCTGATTCTGGACTTTGGATTTAAATTGTTGCCCAACCTCTGCAGTCTATTTCCTATCTTTTGACCTTTGTGTTTTTATCTGGATCTTTGTGTTTTTTGGACTATGGATTATTTTTTTAAATAAACCCATCCATTTTACTCTAAAGTTTCTCTGCATTTGAGTCTTCTTACACCTCTGGTAGCTCTGTTGTAAAAGCCTTGCTCACCACCTCGGCAACCTGGGTTCAAACCCCAAGTCTGACAGAAGACTTAGCCATGACAGACTCAGCAGAAGCAATACCCAGAGTTAATAGCCCAACTACTGAGTTTGAAAAGTTAATAGCTACTCTGAATAGTTTTTGTGCAACTATGGACATGCATGGCCAAGTGATGATCAACCAGCAGGAAATTCTAGCTTGTCATGACCAAGCCATTCAGAGTTTCCTATGTTCCTTCTCCTGCTCCACAAGCTCCTTCAGCTCCCATAGCTCTGGCACAGCAGCCCTCCATGCCCACCCCTATATGCCCAAATGGGCTTTCACCACCTTCTCAATATGCCAGCACTGAGAGTTGCATTGCAGCACCCCAAAGTATGATGGGAATCTGGGCGGATGCCAAGATTTCCTCATCCAGGGCCACCTGACTTTTAAACTGCAGCCTACTGTCTTCCACTCTGATAGGTCCAGAATTGCATACATGGCCCTGGCCTTTGGTCTTATATGCCTTCCTATTTCTCCCATGGGTGCCGCGTTCTTCTTTGTGGAAAAAAGGAGGGAGGACTGCAGCCATGCATCGAGTACCGTGGTCTTAATAAAATCAGCATTCGTAATCGTGATCCTGTGCCACTGATGTCTACAGCATTTGGTCTGCTTCAGGAAGCTACCATATATACAAAGCTGTATTTGTGCAATGCATACCATTTAATCAGAATCCGCAAGGGTGACGAGTGGAAGATGGCCTTCAATACTCCATCCGGTCACTATGAGTTTCATTTTATGCCTTTTGGACTGACCAATGCCCCTGCAGTTTTTCAGGCACTTATTAATGATGTTCTCAGAAACATGATTAGCCAGTCTTTTTTATCTGGACAATATTTTAATCTTCAAATCTTTGCCTGAGCACTATCGTCATGTCCACCAAGTCCTCCAGAAACTGCTCAAGAACAACCTCTTTGTCAAACCAGAGAAGTGTGTTTCATGTCACAGAGGTCTCCTTCCTTGGGTTTGTCGTTATGGAGGGTAGCATTCAAAATGACCCAAAGAAGACCCAAGGGGTGCATGACTGGCATCCCAAGGGGTGCATGACAAGTCCATTGAGAATGTTCAAGGTTCCTTGGATTTGCAAACTTTTAACAAAAGTTTATCTGAGACTTCAGTTCAGTGGCTGCCCCCTTCAGCAGTTATCCTGACACTCCCTAATCCCTCATTGCCATTTATCATTGAAGTTGATGCCTCAGATGTAGGAGTGGGAGCCATTCTTTCGTAACATTCCTCTGATAGGAAACTGTATCCTTGTGCCTTAATGTCTCACTGTTTGAAACCCACTGAGTCTAGGTATGATGTTGGGGACCGGGAGTTGCTGGCTATTAAACTTGCTCTTGCAGAATGGAGACACTAGCAGGAGGGGGCCCAACATCAATTCCTGGTATGGACAGACCATAGAAATCTGGAATACCTCCAACAAGCTATGTGTCTGTACTCCCATTGAGCCCAATGGGCACTGCTTTTCAGCTGTTTTGACTTCACTCTTTTATACCGCCCTGGAACCAAGAACAAGAAGCCAGATGCTCTCTCTAGGCAGTTTCTCCCATCTAGTCATAATGATTATGCAAGGCCAGTTATTCCAACATCACATATAGTAGCTTCTATCCGCTGGGGAATCAAGACTATTGTATAACAGGTACAACAGAGTGACCCAGATCCTGGAACAGGCCCTAGTGGACTTCTATTTGTTCATGAAGCTGTGAAATCCCAAGTCCTCCAGTGAGGACATTCATCTCATATTACTGCCCATCTTGGAGCTCAAAGATCACTCGAGTTTCTTCATAGATGCTTCTGGTGGCCTGAGATGGTTAAAGACAATAAGAAGTTTGTGGCAGGCTGCCAGGTGTGTGTTCAAAGCAAAAACCAACACCAATGCCCACAAGGTCTGCTGCATCCCATCTCCATCCCAAGGTGTCCCTGGTCCCACCTCTTTATGGATTTTAACACTGGTCTACCAGTGTTTGAAGGTAACAGTGTTAGTTTAGTTGTAGTCGACATGTTCTCCAAGGCCTGCCATTTTATACCCTTATCTAAGTTACCTACAGCATTTGAGACAGCTAAACTTTTTATTTGCCATGTCTTCCGAGTTTTTGGTCTCCCCAGGACATTGTCTCTGACAGAAGTCCCCAATTCTCCTCCTGTGTGTGGTGAGCATTCTGCAGTCTTATTGGGGCCACAGCCAGTGTCTCCTCTGGGTACCACCCCCAATCAAATAGGCAGACTAAAAAGATGAATCAGGAGCTGGAGGCCATGCTAAAGAATCTGGTGCCGAACAACCCATCCTCTTGGAGCTCCCAGTTGCTGTGGACAGAGTATGCTCACAACACCCTCCAGTCCTCAGCTACCGGGATGCCGGCATTCCAGTGTCAACTCAGGTTCCAGCCACCACTGTTTCCTGAACAAGAGAAGGATGCCAGTGTGCCTTCTATCCTCCACTTCATCAGGCACTGCAGGAGAACCTGGCAAAGGGCAAGCCAGGCCCTGCTATGGACTTCCAGAAGGAATCCTGTTCAAGTTAACCATTGCTTGAGATCACAGAGATGTTTATTTCCATCCTGCTCCACATTCCATGTGCCTTTTAGGGTTGTCCCTAAAACCTGTTTGCATATTCTGTGATTGTTTTTTCCTGCACCAGACATTGGCCTGTTTTTTGGTTTCTGCTTTTAGAAATTGCTTGCCCGGCCTCTGCACTCTTTTCCCTATTTTTTGACCTTTGTGTTTTTGTCTGGACTTTTGTGTGTGTGTGTGTGGGGGGGTACACTTTGAATTATTTTTTATAAGCCCATCCATTTTGCTTAAGTTGATTTGCATTTGAGTCTTCTTCCACCTCTGGTAGCTCTGTGGTAAAAGCCTTGCTCACCCCCTTGTTGACCTGGGCTCCAACCCCAAGTGTGACAAACTGTTCCTGGTTTTTGCCTAGCCTGTGTTTAGCTTGTCCAGTGTATGATCTCTACTTGCTTGATTCCCAACTGTGAGATTGCCTGATCTTTAATGTTCTGTTTTTACATTTATTTGACTTATGCCTTTGCACACTGATCTGTAATTTCAACACCTCTGCTTATACAGAGGTTTTACATACAGTGTATATACATACAGATCATTCATAACTACAATGACAATCCATGATTAGCTTATTACAGTGCCATTTGTTATGGGAGGGTATATTAGGCAGCAATTAACAAAACAGTTCTCGAAATTGATGTGTTGGAAGGAGGAAAAATAGGCAAGCGTAAGGATTTGAGTTAATTTTACAAGGGTCAAATTATCATGGCTTGATGACTAGGTCAGAGCTTCTCTAAAAACACAGGCTATGTGATGTGCCCTTGGTATGCACAAGTTGGTACCTTACAAAACTGGTACAAGAGTCAATGTGGGAGTCCACAGAAAAGCTGCTAAACTGCTAAAAAAAAAAAAAGTTAATGTTGGCTATGATAGAAAGGTGCCTGAACACACAGTGTATTGCAGATTGCTCTGACTGCATAGCTGCAGACCAGTCATTGACCACATGCTTGCTCCCTGTCCACCACTGAAGGTGCCTTCAATGGGAACATGAGCAGCAAAACTGGATGATGGGGCAATGGAAGAAGTTGGACTGGGCCAATTAATTACATTTTCTTTTACAACTGGACCTTGTAAACAAGGCAGAGGAAGCGGTGTGATGTTTTGGGCAATGTTATGCCAGGAAACCTTGGGACCTAGAATTCATATGGGTTACTTTGACACGTACTATCAACATAAACATTGTTTCTGCACCAGGTTCCTGGGAGTGCAGTTAAAGGACCCTTTGAACTGGTCAAATCACATTGGTACCCTGGTAAAGAAGGGACAGCAGCGTATGCACTTTCTTCACTGGATGAGGAGAGTGCACCTATATGCTCCCATGCTCACCACCTTCTACATAGGAACTATAGATAGCATTCTGACCATCCAGTTTGGTCAGGAGCCTGTAGTGCTTCTGACTGGAAGTCCCTACAGAGGATGGTGAGGACAGAGAAGAAAATCATTAGGACCTCACTTCCTCCCCTCCAGAACATTGTGAAGAAATTCTCTCAGACCAGGGCTGAAAACATCACTAAAGACCCCTCCCACCCCCACC